>VXBZ01009102.1:99056-115659 GCA_013399135.1 Heliornis fulica
CTTCTCACGTTGGGGGTTCCAGAACTGGACCTGCATTTCATTTCTCAATGCAATGCAACACACCAGCACCAGCCAATTACCCCAGACCGATCGTTAGCACAGGACCAGCCACGGCAAAAGGAAATTTTACAGAAATTTCACGTTTCTCACCCAAACATTTGCACAAGGTTCGGTGGTGCATCCCAAATGCCCCCTCACGGTTGAGATAAAGGATATTTGACTGGAATGTTTAGTAAGAACTCATTAACACTCTGCTTTCATTAGTGAAAAATAACACCAGAGTGATCTTGAACAAGAATGATCTTGAACAATTAATGTTAATTGCTTATGCTTGTATGAAAGACCTTGACAAATTTACAGCAATGGTTTATCTTCCTTTCAGGAGTAGAAAATGAACAGCCCTCCCAAGGGCTTAGGGACATGGGATGATGTTACCCCTGGCTTCATTAACCATTTGAGAGCCAATTAAGTGATTCTGTGAAGGAAGGGGAAAGGGAGAAAGGACTTGATAGCAACAGTAATACAGATGTACCCAGAAATTACTTAGTTTCTCTTAGTTTGAATATATTGAATGCATTAAATTGAAGGTATTTAACAGGGTTTTCAAAATGAGGACCTTCATTTGAAGGAAAAGGAAACTGGTAGTCCCATTAAAGAACAGTTTTTAAAGCTTCTTTAGTGGAAACCTCTTTGCTACATGTGTGTTACTCATTTACAGAGCTGTTACAAAAAAATTAATTAAAATTTAACCTGTACAAAGCTCTTGCAAAACAGGGAAAAAAAAATTTAAATATTAGATTTCTGTGGAATATAAAGAGTGAAAGGAATAACTTTTATTTTCAGCTTCCTCATCACTGAAGCCTATTCTGTATTCAAGCACACACAACATTCAAACCGCTCTTGGACAAAACGATATTGAGATATTGAAGCAGCACAGGGACAGATATTAAAATTCTGCTGAAAGATTCCTTACAGTCTTTCTGTTCCCTGCCTGTTTAATACGTGGTATTGAAGGCTCCTAGTCAATGCCTGTGCATTGTGGATGCTCCCAAATCCACCGCTTCCCTCTCCCGCATGAAATCGAGAGGTTCAATAATTTCCTTTTCTCTCTTTGCTATTGCAGCAGAATAAAAGCTCCCTTTCTCCCAGCTGTGGCTCCTACAAGAAAAGAGCTGGGGATGTGGGTGGCCTTATTTTGTGTACAGCACATGGACCAGCTGCCTGGTGTGGAGTGCTGCTTGGAAGCTGCTGTGGCTGCACAAACCTGGCATGCTCAAGGCAAACGCAAGCTGATTAAACAATGATGTTCCCCTTGAATAAAAGAAGATGGGAAGGACCTTTGCAAGATCATGGTAGTTTGAAAGCACAAAAATCTTGCAAGGTACTGGGTGCTGCTCATGGTGTGTTTTGAGCTGTTAATTAATCTCTGGTTTGGAAGGTGTGATGGAGTCCTGTAGGAAATCGATCCCAACTGCACAAGAGAGGAAAAGACGCTTCACGTGTCTATCGCCCCGAGAGCCCCCAACTCAGCGAGGCTGTAATCTCAAGTTCAGGTGTTCTGTGGCTTCTGCAGGTGGTTGGTGGTTCTTTGCTCGACATCAATGCTGCCTCGAGCCTGTTGAAGAATTTCTGCTGACTCAGTGCTGCAGCAGCCGATTGCGCCCTGCCTCAAACACCGGTCACTCTTGGAGAATAAGACAACATCCCAAGAAGCTGTCTTCTCTTCTGACATTGCCACACTCTGAGAAAGTCAGCTCTCTCATCAGGCATCTTAAACACCATCTGTCCATGTAGAGAATCCATTTCGAAAACTTGCTGAGCCTTATGATCTATGTCCCTTGCTAAAAGTAAAAACGCTGCATGGAAGATGATGAATTGGGCAATATGCTTGCTTTAAAGCTTCAAACTGCCTTCAGAGCGTATGGAAATGCCAGGCAATTATTAAACACCTCTCTAATTCTTGCTCAAAGATATTTCCTATCTTAATTCTCTTCAGAAGGAGGTGTTAACTACTTAGCTCCATGGGAAGAAAAAAAGAGCGGGGGGAAATCACTTTGCAATATGCACGATAAAAAGAAATAAAATCATATTTTTTCTCTTATGCCCTTGAATATTCCTTGTCTTAGGCTGACTGATAATAGAACTGAGAAGATATTTAAAAGTCTAACATCAACTTTAGGGAAGATTCTGTGAAACTGGGATTTTCCCATCCAGGTCAGGTTCATGATCCCTCCCTGTTGGAGCTGTGGTAAGGAACAGCCCAGCACAGAGCTGCTGCACTAAGTGCTCCACAAGAATTACACCCAGACCTTCAATATTTCAGAACACCTAATCACTGGCACTATTTCAGCTCTAAATTTTCTCCTTGTATGTGTCACTTTCCAATGCTTCCTTTGATCTCTTATTCTTCGTGCTCTTTAAGATTTAAAGAGCTTTCTATAATATAAAAACAAGGTATTGATTCCTGCACAATGGTTAGCGGAGATTTGGCAGAACTGTGGCTTCTGAAGTTTATTTTATGGTCCATTAATAGAGTGACAAGTTTGTTGGTCCAAATTCCGCCCTCAGGAAGATCTGACCCCGAAGAACAGAAAGATGTAGTTTCCATGGTACTGCATGTCACCTGCAAGGCCTGAAGTGTTCTTGGGTAACTTGAAAACTGGTGTGTATGGAGGAAACCTAAGAATTTTGAGGATTACCTCTTCTGTTTTAGTGTGTCTTCTAGGCCACCTTATATATTAAACAAAAACTACATCGTTTGACAAATGTGGTCAACTTAAAGTTGCTCTTTGGATACCATTGGAAACACTAAGAATATATTCTGGTGGAAGAGCAGTTAGAAATTCTTAGAAAAAAATCACATTACTAACAGAACAAAGCTGCAAGCTTTCTTGTTTCCATATAGAGCTTCATATTTCTGGGTCACAGAGTCATTTCCATGTAGAGCTTCATATTTCTGGGTCACAGAGTCATTTAGGAATCTCTCAATAGCATCATTTCATACATGGAAAAAAAAAACAGAGGCACATAACTAAAAAGATCTGCACAGAGTCACAAGGCAGGGAAACTGCTGGTGCAAATGAACTAATACCAAAACCCCACAAAGCATCCTCAGACCTGGTTGAGAACTAATTTTCTCAACTGAGTGCTGGCAAATATTTCCTGGATATAAAATAGTCCTTTCCCTTAGGGGTATACAGACACCCAGCTTGGATTTGCATCAGCCTCCCCCTCCATAGGTGTGGTCAAACACAACAGTGACACCTTTGAGCAGGACCAAACATGATCATCAGTTCATTTTCTCTTGCAACAACCCTATAAATACTCTGTCACTAACAGTGCAGCTAAGAATCAGAGATGCTGAAAGATGTCCTTATGATCACACAACAGCTTAACCCTCTCCAGGAAAAATCTTGGTTTAGGAGAGGCTGGATGAAAGAGAATACTATGTCAGAAGTTAATCATCACCCCTCTCCAAGCACCATCTTCCTAAGATCTCCCTGGTGCATGAACTCTTCTGTAACACATTGATTCCATCGCTCATTAGAGGAACACTATTACAAGCAGCCAAAGTATGCTTCAAAAAGCTTCTCCAAAATAGAAGATTACCCTGAAGAGGAAATACAGAGAATTAGGCATTAAGATGCAAATTTGTTTTAATGCTACATCAAAGTTACTTGGTAATAAAGCCAAGGGATTAGCCTGCTTTATGAATGCAAGTGATTCTACAGCCTTTTCTCCTGTTTAGGAAACGTTTCCTGTTCATCCCCAAATGTTTCCTGACAGGCTGCCTGCTTTGTCTGAAGCCCCAGGTTTAGCCAAAACTGTCTCAATGGTGCTTAATTTTAATAGTAATAAAATGCAGTCCCTCACATCTTCGATTAGTTCATTAGACTCCTTAACGAAGATAAATGGTTTCTGTACGTGCGTGCCTAAGAGTTTTTCCAAGTTCCCCCTCCTCACTGTGGAACATCACATCAGCCAGATCTGAGCTACTTAAGTGTTACTCATACTGTGGCATCTGTTGCAATAACACCTTAATTGTCAAGAGACACTTAACTGAACTGCAGGTGCACAATGAGGCGAGGGTGGGGAGCTGGAGGACTGGTGGAAGGCAACGTTCTCCAGAGGATGGGACAAACCTCTCCATCTGGAGGAAACCACTGCAACTGGGAGTGTGATTAACATGCAAAGACAGCCTCAGGCTTTCAGGGTATCCTGCTAGCTGCAGGCATCTCCCTCCTATCACAAAAACCATCCCAAGGGATGGTAACTTTAGTCCCAAACTCCTCACACCTAAACTTCAGGTGTGGAGGACTTGGGTTGGAAAATAGCATCTTGTAGAGAAGCTTCCAACTTGGCACACCTTGCTGTGGGCCTTACCCACAGGGTTGAGGAACCAAAACACAGACACAGCTTCCCATGGAATTCTTCTTTCTTGCCTCCAAAACGACCACACCTGCAGACAACTGTCTCAGATCTAGAGCCTTCAAATTAATAATCTCTTTCCCTGAAGTAGCAATCATACCCATTTAAAATGTGGGGCAAAAATAGCTTTGCTCATATCAGGAAACCTTTTCAGCTTCTTCTTGCTCAGCAAAACTCCATTCCACCAACTATAAACAACTAAAAAAACCCCATTCCTTCCACTTGAAGCAATCTTGTGATGATCTAACACCACATCTTTGCCCATTCCACAGAATCACAGAGTACCTGAGGCTGGCAGGGATTTCAGGTGGCCATCTGATCCAACCCCCTGCTCAAAGCAAGGATAACCAGCTGTTGGCAGTCCTTTGCTTTCTGAATGGTAATAACTGTCTTTTTTCTAGCACCTTTTCTTCTGTTGAGCTACAGTTAACTGCACTGTCACTCTAAAGACTCCTGCACAGAGAGCACATAAATCGGGGAAAGGGAAAAAAATAGAGGACACAGTAGCTGGTAATGCAAGTGTATTGAGATAATTTAATGGGAAAACCCATTATATTCAGCTATTTGTGCACTGGTAGAGCTCTTCAACAATCACCAGTCAATTCTACACCTCTTTTTTAATGTCAAAGTAACTCAGAGTTAAGAGCACTAATGATTCCTATGGTGAATGGCAGCATTTGAGCTATTCAGGGAAACACTGAGAGGAGAAAAAACTTCCCAAAAAGCTGCAACTCACCCTCCATCTCACCCCTCTCCCCCAGTAAAAATCATTCAAAAAGCAAATGTTGGGGCCCACGAGGTGTACTTTGAGACACACTATGGAAAGGACCTGAGTTGTTACTCCAGGCTAGTGACAGAGTGTTGCTGACATTTTAGAAGTACTTTTACATCCACTACAGAAGACTTCTTTTAGGAACCTTCTGGGCCTCTAAAGTGACATCTTAAGGAAAGAAAAAAATTGAAAGAATTATTTTCTGCATAGCTGCAGGAGGCATCATAAAATATTAATTTAGGGCAACCTTTCTAGAAGCACTTAAATGATCCACGAGTCTGAACACCACTGGTTGTCGGTGTCTGAAACACCCATTTCTTTGCTCCACAGTAAACTGAAGTTCATCTTCAACCAGTAGCTCATAAACAACGGGAAAACAAGCAACACTGCTTGATTTTAATTAAAATATTATTTCTTTGCTGATTTAATTGCTAAAATGTAAAAGTGTGGGTTGGATTAATTTCCTGTGTGGTGGCATCATGTGATGTGTGTAATTGAGGCATTCAAATAAGCACAGATAAGATGCTGAAGATGGCTGGCAAAGGAGATCCCATCTGTGGGTTTTCTCTCTTTTGTACCTGTGAGATGTTCTGTGCAACTCACTGCACTAAATCACTGCAATGTGTTTTCACCTGTTGAATAAGCACCCTCACTCTGACAAAACAATGGGGAAATCAAACATTCCAATTTTGTTGTTTGGGTTTGGGTTTTTTTTCAGAAAATAGTTTCCCTTCCTTTCTGTCTGCTGGGAGAATGAAGGCAAAGCTTCCTTGGGAAATGCACATGTGGGCACACACAAAACCACGTCAAAACAGTTTCCATTGTGCATAAAAATCTGCCCCTCTCTGAAAAACAAACCTCTAGATCCTGCAGGCAGCCATGAACAAAGCAAGTTTCCCCTTTTCGATTCATTACCTTTTACAAGGCCAACGCTGTGGCACTTTAATAATTAATGGAAAAACACACAGCAGTTCTGATCCAAAGAGGGTTGGGATTATCAAGTATTCAATTATCTTGAATTCAAATTTTACCCTAATGTAAAGGCTCTATATGACTTCATCTTCCCTCCATGAAAATCTACTTGGCTCCTATCTCACTCATGTTTTTTTTTAACATGAACTAAGCCTCTCTCTGCCTCAGTTCTGCACCTTTAAGCAAGCAGGAATAGCATTTCCCACACAGAGGAATATGCATATTCCTTTTGGACACATGTTTGTATATAACCTTAGCAAAACAAAATAAATGCATGAAATATAGGCCATGCAAATGAAGGGAAAAATATGCTGAGCAGGAACTTTTTGCTCTGCTTTTAGGTAGATACAGAGAAGATTTTTCTTTTTTTTTTTTTTTTGTCCAAACATATCATTCTGTTCCAACACATTACTTTATTCAATTTGATGAAAATTGAATGACCAGAACATAATTAACGGTTGAAACTCTCTGTTTAACAAATTGAAATACTTTGAATACTAACTAGCCATATGTAAAGCTCATCAATATTAATGAAACTTTCTGAAATGTATCATTTATTCTTCGTGGACAGAATAGATATTAATTGGAAATAAGTCTTGTAAGCGAGGGTTTGCAGATGCACAGGAGTAAGGAAAAATTCACAGCGGTGCCCAAGAAATTTAGGAGCCTCAGTTAGAATTTCAAATTAAATTTTCTGAATGTCCCAGTCACCTCTTCACACCGTGAATGCCCCTACAAAGTGCCAATGCCCAAAAAAAACCTTACAAAAGTGCCCTTCAGAACTTGTTTGCACTAAGAGACAACATGTGAGACCTCAAAAAGTCCAGAAAAGCAGAGAAGGGGAAGGTCAGGCTCTCCACCTAGATTGTCAAAAAAATTATGATGCTGAAAGAAGAGCACATTAGAGAGAAAAATCCTTAAAACCCAGTGTTGAACTATTCATAAAGCTATCACAGTGTTGGATGCAATCTCCTAAACGTGGTTACAGAGGGAGGTGGAGCCATGTACAGAGGGAGCCATGCTTTAATTTGGGACAAAATACCCTTGGCTCACAGTTTTACACAACTATCAAATCCTGTTTTGCAACAAGGAAGCAATGGACAGTAAGGAGAACTGGATGAGTGTGAAAGGAGGCTGTGGATCTGCACTGAAATAATCATACAAGGTGCATAATGCACCACCAGAACACCCGCCCGCCCGCCTTTACTGCCAGCGTAGGGAAATGTTTCCTTGGATACATGAGAAAAAACCTTAATGAGATTTTTGGGTCTGTTTGGGGTTGGTTTGTTTTTGTAACACACTACCCAGCATTTTAAAAATGAAATGGCAGATCAGGAGTCCACAACCTTGGCATCAAATTGTGCCTGATGAAATGAGCGGGTTGCTGTCTTCATTAAGAGTACGCAACTCATTTGCATGTCTTCAGGTGCAGTCCTTGAACACTGATGTAGGACATCATGTTAATGACAAAGGCAGCAGATTACCATAACAATTATTTATCCAGCTCTTCACATAATAAAATAAAATACCAGTTATCTAACATTGTGTGGATTGCCTCAGCAACAACTTCAGATTATTCTGCAACGCTGTGGACTGACTTTTCAAATATGTATTAACACAATCCTGTCATTAATTGCCAGTAGAAAGTTTGTTGGTAGTGGTGGCTTTTTAACTTTTAATATCTTCCTCATCTCAGCTGTTTATTAGATTAAAATTAAGAAGGGTGAGAGAAACATGACTCATTAAATCACCTGAAGGTGCTTCCTGTTTACGAGGCAATAACCATTTTCCTGGGCTAATAAATTCAAGGCCTGCAGCCGAACATTTATTAGCCCAAGATACAGTTATTGTTAAACTAATTGGAAGCACCCTGAAGTTGTTATTATAATGAAACTTCTAATGATTAAAAATTTGGGAGAAATCATCTGTTCCAAGCGTGGGGTTTCTTAATGAGAAGCTGAGGAGTTTGGGCCACACTGATGACTTTGATGAGTTTTGGCACAGAAGGGAAGTGGTTGTGTCTGGCTCTGTCCAGAGACCAGTAACACACATATTTGACATAGAATTGCTCCCATTTTTTTTTGAAAAGTGCCTATACACACTTAGTAGTCCACTACCTCTCTTTCTTCCTACCCTGAACACCACCAAGACTGTACAATATTGAGGGATGTCTTCTGGGTACACCAGCTACATCTCCCACCAAGTCCCCAACTCCAGGACAAATAGGAAACTGCTAAAGACCATCAAATTAGTTCTTTAGGTGGCAGTTGGGGAGTGTTTGCAAAGCTGCCTCTAAGTACATGTGAGCTCTGTCTGGTTGCAGCCATGCCCAGCAAGGTCTCAAATCCAAGACAAGCTGCAGCAGCTACTGAGCTGTATCAAAACAGAGATACTGATATTGGATCAATTTGGGAGTCTCCCAAGTCAAAGATGGATTGAAATGTAGCTCAATGAAAGTCAATGGAGAAAAAAAAATCCTATTGATTGTGCCATGAATTTCAGGGACTAACTTGTATTTTATTGACTGGATGGAGGCTTTTGCAATGACAGCCCATGGCATGAGGAGCCCTAGTGCAGGTGGATGCTAGGAGACAAATTCATTCTGCAGTAACAGAGATCTGCTGACACTTTTAACAGTCTGCCTTGATGTCCCTATGAACCAGAGCCCATATCCATCACTCTGGGGAGTGCATCTCCCTGTTGCCTCAAGCAGCTGGCCAGCTCTTTAAGCCAAAAACAAAGCAAGGCCATGCAAATGAGAGGATTGTTTTGGTCTGGCTTCCTATGCAACGGTTGCAATGTGCAGGATGATGGGCTGTGGTCCACTTTTTGTATGCAAGAATTATGGATAGACATAATTTGAACCTCCTCCCACAAGGCAGCAAGGACAATGAGACAATAAAAATCCCACCTGTGGGCCAGAAACACACTCCACAGAGCAGCTGAGTTGAGAACAAGTGTTAAAAACAGCATAAATAAGAGAAACTCACCCTTTGGCTTGTGGTCTTGGCTCGCTTCATCTTGGCTTTGTTCACCTTTGATTCCAAAGCATCAATGAACCTCTCACCAGTGCCATGCCACTATAATTTTTCTTCAGTACCACCTCTTTCAGAGACAAATACATTCAGAATATCCCTTGTGGCTGTTCCCACAATTTAGGTGACAGAGAACACACAAACCCAACTTCTCCAACACTACAATGATCACTTGGTGCCCAGAGTGCTACAGCAATAGATTAGAGCAAACCCCCTGCTAACAGGGGGAAATCCTCTCCAAAACACACTGAGATCTCCCTGTGCATCACCACCTTGCTCTCAGTCATTTATTTTTAGACAATAGCCATTTCCTATTGAGTTTTACTTTAAACAGATCTGTTACAGAATATGGGACAATAATTACTGTGCCAATGTTAAATTGGTAGTGGCCTGGATGAGGCATCAAGGTTATATTCATTACATTGGCCACAGCAAAAGGAATTTGGAAGCTGTCAGTGGCAGCCCAAACCACAGGAACAGTAAGCAGACACACTGTTGATAATGAAAGCCTCTGAAACTCCACAACAACTTCAAAGCCTGGAGTACACTCAGCTATGGGACAAATATTTGTCCATACACACTATTTCTGCTCCCTTTAAAGCAAAGGCCACTTTTTTCATTGACTTCACTAAGCACTGGATCTGATATAAAGTGATCTGGCTAAAAGGCATGTAAATGCAGCTGTCACTTTGAAAACCATTAATCCATTTGATTTGCCATTTGGGCCGCTTAAAATGAATTTGCCGAGCTACTACACCCCTGCAGAGCCCACACACCCTGGTGTAAGGATCTACTCCTGACACTACTGCAAACCAGCAATTACAACAGTGTTAATAGTTCTTATTAAGAGACACATATATAAGTATGCTCATAGAAATGTGTGAATCTCAAAATACTACTTTTTTCCAAACAACTCCAGCTATTTTTAGTGTGGAGAAGAGGAGTCTGAGGGGAGACCTTATTGCTCTCTACAACTCCCTGAAAGGAGGTTGCAGTGAGGTGGGGGTTGGTCTCTTCTCCCCAGTAACAGGAGACAGAACTCGAGGTAATGGCCTCAAGCTGCACCAGGGAAAATTTAGGTTGGATCTTAGGAAGAACTTGTGTCCTGAGAGAGTCCTCAAGCATTGGGACAGGCTGCCCAGGGAGGGGGCTGAGTCCCCATCCCTGGAGGGGTTTAACAGACGGGGAGATGCGGTGCTTGAGGACATGGTCTAAGGGTAGACTTGGTGGCGGTAGGTTAATGGTTGGACTGGATGATCTTAGGGGTCATTTCCAGCCTTAAAATTCTATGATTCTGTGATTCTATTTAATTTCATAATTTCATGCGTGCATATAAGCACACTAGAAGTTATCCTACTTATCAAGCTTTTGTTTTTTCCTTGGAATTTGTGTTCCTTGGGAGTTTGGGTAGGGGCTATTTTCCCTATATAATCCTGTTTTAGAGCACCTTATCAATATTTAACCTGATTCACACCTCCCAAACATGAAAGATGCCCTTAAACTCTGATCCCGTGAAACAAACCATGCACATTCAGTAGCTCCTTTGCCCCTTGATCCCCTGGGAAAACTTGAGACTTGTTCTGCTCCTGAAAAGGTCTGTGTGTCCAGTGAAAGAGAGAGAAAGCTCTTTCCATCATAGAGATGCATCACACTGACACATTTCACTGCATCTGTACCGAGCGGGGTCTGTGCAGGACCGACTCGGGGTCTCGTCACGCTGTTCTCTGACCACAGAATGCAGAGGACTCCGTAGAGGGTGACAGGAGCAGGTCCCACTGTGGGGTCTGCAGGTGACAGGAGCTCCCTCCCAGAGCAGGCACACATGGTCTGGGGGCTGGGGAACATGGAGATTGAGGCTGGATTTGAAAAATCTGATCATAACAATAGGTTCTGGTTGCGTAACACAGGCAGCTGCTTGTGTGTGACCCAGGCAGCTGGATCTACATCTTCAGTGTTTTCCTCTGCAAAATATCAGAAAGCAGCTTAACCTTGAAAATACTGCTTAGCTCACACACACACACACAAAAGCCGTTTATTCAGAAAGTGGTAATTAATTTTCTACAGAGGCTGAAATCACTCTGCCTACAGCAAAATCCTTCTGACATTATTAAATGTCACAGTGCAGTTAAAGCACAATTATAAACTAATTCACAGAATAAATCTCATTAGTTTCCTGAGGCCTTATGAATAAACTCAAAGAAAAATGTTACCATATTTGACTTTCATCTTGGCTTTCCTGAACACATATACAATCAAAAAGCATAACATTTTAATAATTACAGATGATTAAAACCAGATAGTTTGGAGAAACATCTAGGTGAGACAGTCTGCTGAATGAGTGCAGCACATCAGCATCCACCTTCACCCCCAGCCCTTCACAAGTTGATCTAGAACTGAAAAATAAGTTGTAAAGAACAATGAGATTTGAGAGCTCATCCAGTCCAAACCAATCTGGTGGATCTTACAGGATGGTGAAATATAACTGAGCAAAACCCACCACATCTCCTGGACCACCCAGTACCTGTTTGGGCATTCAGCTGTGGATGCACTTCAGTGTATCCCAGCGACACCCTTCCTCGATCAGACGGGTATCAGCTCTGCTCCAGAGGCTGCAAAACTGAATTATTTCACTGCTGGAATCTGGGAAAACAAGCTTCATTTCTCATTAACAACACAGAAAACAAATGCATCTGAAGCAAGAAGCAGTTGCAAATAAAGGAATAATAGGAAAAGTGTTTTATTGGGTAAATTCTATTTCAGTATTTTGAAATGTCTTTTTTTTTTTTAAGTTGTAGTGAAATCAATAGAAGTTTTGTGAAGCCTTTCTGGTTTTGCCATTTACAGTTGCCTTTGAATTTTGTCACATTTATCTGTGTTACAGACCTCGTAAGGATGCAGCAAACAACACGGGGACTAGATGGGCTGAGTTTGCTGAGAGACAGAACACCTTAACTGTTTGTGTTCCCTTGCATGTGCTCTGTGCATGGCTTTCACCTCTACACCAAGGCACAGAGGTCAGACATTTCCATGGGGACAGGGGCTGGACTGAATCCAGATTGTTAGCTACTAAATAGATAAATTAAATTCTGCTGCAAAAAATGAGGATAACTAAAATTGGTGACTAAAGGCGAAAACTGAGCTGCTGACAAGGGATTTGCTCTCCTGAAGCCTTTCTGACTGACTCCTGAGGAGCAAAACTAACACCACAGAAAGACATTTACTGGGAAACTCACAGACTGCAAAGCCCTACGACCTCCCCGATGGATTCCATTTCAAAGGAATCATTTCCTCCTCCTCACAACAGATCCACACGCATTGGGTCTCCCTTTGTTTAAATAGGGATGAACCTTCTGGGCCTGGGAGTTTGGCTTTGATTCAATTACTGCTGAAGGCTAAGCAGCTTATCCACAGCTTAGCTGGAGCAGGGATCCAGCTGGCCCTCAAAGCCCAGGTGACAATGGAAGTTTAGAGCAGAACGTGTGGATTTAAATGTGGTGAGGAACACCAAGAGCGAGGAGGACTGTCCTGTGGGCTAAACCACGAGAAGGGGGGAAGGCAATGGGATTTGGGATCCTGGTTGTGTTACAGACTGCAGAGAGAAGTGACTCAGGCTCTGCTCTGCAAAGTAACTCAATATCATATCACATCACATCATATCACATCATATCATATCTCATATCTAACTCAAACCAGTTCCTCAATATTCTCTTACCAGTATGCTCCCAGAGAATTTCCTCTCCAGTATTACAAATACAGGTCCTGCCTATGAAAGCAGATACATAAAAATGTATCTCTTCTAATTCCATTCATATAAGAGTGCAAACACAGACCTGGCAGACCTTTCCAAAGCCCTCATGGCCACAAATAGTGGACTGGAATGCAACTGTGGCAATTTACATCAGCAGAAAACCTGCCTGGTCCCATAACAGCAACCGCAGAGAAGTTTAAATTCCTAATTATGGGATGATCATAAACAACTAGCACCTGAAAACATAACCCAAAACAAATAAAGAGAGGGTGGAATAGTTCACTAAATAAAGAACATACCTGAGACCGTCGTAAAGGGAACATGTTTAATACCATACTGTTAAATGGAATAGCAACATTTATTTTTGCACCCTCGTTATAGTGTTATTTATATCATAATCTAATTCAAAGATTTCCTTTTCTGGATTTCATGTGTGTGTGTGTTTCTTTCCCCCTTACACTGCCATGGTCAAGGCATTATATTTAGTTGATGGCAAAGAAGAAAACCACCACGCAGTGGGAAATAATCACAACATTTGCTTAAATCACATTGGATACAAGAGGGAGAAGAAACATAAACCAATTCTATTACACTGAGATTATAGCTTCCTGTGACATTCTCCTTGCCAGACTTTTTTTCTGGTATTCTAATACATGGATAATTTAGGAGTCAAAACCAGAATCAAAAGATTTTTAAATGTTCATTCCTTTTTGGGGGGTTGGGGTTGTTTTTTTTCCAATTTTTATGTTAAGGGAAGTGTAAAAGCAAAAAGAAAATTTTGTGAGGACTTTAATATTTTTCTTTTTTGCAAAGGAAGGAGGTAAAGAGTCTCTCCAGGACATAGAGCCAGAAACTAACTAAAAGACGAAAGAACCATGGCAAGGAGATGAACTCACTCCAAAGAGAAACCTCAGAGAACAGGAATCTTCACAGCTTCAGCCACCCACTGGCCACGTTAACGTCATCCTATAATGCCACTGGTGTTTGGAGGAACTGAAGGAAGCCCAGCAGGTAACTATTTCCAGTTACATTCACAATTACTCCTGGACTCAACTGGTCTGAGGAAGATGCACATGATAGATTCAGTCAATGGCCAATGATGAGAGCGACAATCCCTGGGTGAGTCAGATGTGATGGAGCAGCGTGTGAGGCAAGGCTGACTACAACAATGCTGACTATCAGGAGGGATGGATTTAATCTTAGTCCTTGTCTGGGGTGACAAATTTCCATGATCTGAGCAATTGGTTAAAATGCAGCCCATATAGCAGTGGGTTTCTGGGTGAAGCTGCAGCTCCTGTTTAACTCCGTGGGACTGTTGCAATCATCTTGAAGTAGGTGGATAGAACTTATGAATCAAAATCTAATCATTGTGATGATACAAAAATAAATAGGAAAACATACTTGGCAAGAGAGAGGGGGAAGTGAGCACAATCTCAGAAAGTTGCTAAACAAGGGGGGATTTGTTTGCATTCCCTTCCTGCTGTAGCAATTATCTCTGCAGATTCCACGGTGAGTCTCGGGGAAGGAGTCACCGAGAGCTGCAGCGCGTTACTCAGCAAGTGTCACTTCATGGGAATGGAACCAGTGTTCATTAGAGAGCCATAAGCAGACTTTTCACAATGAGATTGTGGCAAAGTAGCCTAGTTCCATGTTTGCAAAAGGAATACTAATTTCCCTGCTGTCGCGGGGAAAATCTGCTGTTTCCATGAAGACGTTTCTACACCAATAAATCCTCTGCCAACAAGAGGCCCGGTAAAGATTCACAGATCTTAGTAACTCTTTGTAATCCTTTGTAATCCCTTTAGAAATATGACCTGCTTACAAGGATGCACAACTCTCATATTCTACAAAATTATTCCCAACTGCTCTGGATTGAGGAACCCAAGGGCTTGGGTTATTGTCTGTGCAGCTGAGAAAAAGGCGATGATGCAGCAGGTGCAGCCATTGGAGTGCCCAGTGATGCAGCTGTGAGAGGGACTGTGTCCTCCAACCCAACAAAATTTACACCTTCACAAAACTACAGTCAGACACTGCTCATGACATGCTGTTCTACCAGCTGCAAGGGGGAGATGGTCCATCAGCAAGATCACAGGGCTCACTACACTGGGAAGCTGTGCTAACCCTTCTCTGTCTTCAGATCTGGGATTTAATCAATAATTTCAAGACCTCTGTCGTTGTGGTATGGGGTTTTTGTGTGCTCTCTACCCCAAAAGAGGACTAGGACAACCTGGGAATGGTCAACATTTCAGAGAATTGGATCCAATCCCTGTGTTTTAAGGATCTACAACGAGCTCTCTAGAAAAGAGCCAGTGGAACCAGCACAAGATCTTTTCTCCTTCCAGCCACCCATCAGATACGTTGATCAGACCACAGGAGCTCTCTCTATCCACTCAGGATGTGTCTGTGCACAAAGTTTGCACCTTATTAATAATACTGCTGTAACCAAGAGACGATACAGGGGGTAGGAAGGTCATTCCTACTGGGTTTATTTGGTCTTGCATGGAAATGACAGACCTATACCAGAATGTGCATGGGTTGGCTAATTTGTCACATTAATATTTTCACTTATGGAAACATAGCTTGTAGCAAGACAAAACAAAACCAGAGGTTTCCACCTAAACCTACACAAAATAAGTGAGAAATAAACCAAGCTGGGCTGCTAACTGGCACTGAACAAAAAGAATTCTCAGTGGCAGAGGGAAATTAAAACCTTGCTTTGAGCTGCAAAAAATTGAGTAAGAAATCTGGTTAAACTCCAGTCCAAGCTTTAGGAAAGTTTGACTTTAAAAATGTTTGATAGGTTTTTGCCTAGAGATTCCAAGCCTGATGGGGAACCAGTTAATTGACTTTCTGCTCCACAAGGAGAAGAGGGGGGAACCAGACAATCCTTGACCAACAGAAGATGGCAAGAGCGAGAGTAACTCATTTATCTTCAAAGTGAACACACATCTGTGCTCTGGGTGAATTACCACTGCAAGGAGAGCTGCACCAAGCAACACCATCGATGAATGTGTCCTAAGGGAGGAGTTCTGATTCAGAGCTGGCAGGACAGTTGATGTGGACCAGCAAGGTTTGGTGACTGGAACCACCAGCATCAGCTGAGCACCCAGCCCCAAAACTGCATCAAGCTCCACAAACAGGTCGGTGTCGCTGCACCTTGAAATATAGGCAAGGTTTCCTCTCTTGCAAAAGATATTCCAGCCATGAACTCAACTCGAGTCAGCTCTCTCATAAATAATTTGGTTAATAAGCAGAAGTTAATTATATTCATTGGGCTGCCCCCCCCCCCCCCATTTCCCAAGTTTGTTATCAGTCAAATGAACCAAGGTCAGAGATGGACCAACTGAACGATGCCTGGAGCAGATAACTCAGAAGTCAGTGGTGCTGAGAGACTAATAATTAAGGTCTGATCTTTTGTGTTAATGGACAATTTAAACAGCAACAGTCCACAGTCTTGCTCGTCTTCATATGAAAGAATTAACTTCCCAATCCATATTCAGGGAACTTTACATAACAAATCATTACTGGGAGAGATGTTCTTGGAACAAGATGGTTGCAATCAGTTAAAAAAAATAAGCCTTAATAAACAAAAAACCCAAACAACAAACAAACCAACCACAAAACACAACAACTACTATGTGTGTCAAG
>VXBZ01009102.1:117378-148126 GCA_013399135.1 Heliornis fulica
TCCAACAGCCACCTGAGCTTTTGCTGTGCTGCAGCCAGCCCCACAAAACTCCTCAGTGCTGGATGCAGTCTAAGCACACACACACATCTCTACCAGCTCCATTTTTCAAGGATGCTTTGATTAAAAATACCAGCCTGGCCTACAGGCTTCCTCGGCAGTTTGAAATGCAGGTCCGCTCCCTCCTCGCTGCACACAAATGTTGTTCTCAAACTGTTTATCTCCCACTAGCTGGAGGTGGAGTCTCCCAGGCAAGGACCAGACCCTGGCAGCTTTTACCTGTTGTTGGCAGAAATCAGTTCCCAAGCTCTTCGTTAACCAAGGTACACAATGCCTGCTTGATTGCTCTCTTCCACATCAGTCCTTGAGGTGCTGAGAGTGTCCTTGACTTCCTTGAATTCACTGGGAAATGAGCAGATACAGAAAGTCAGTGACATTTGTGTCTCCACTGACTTCAGCTGAGACGATGTTCTGGGAGGAAAGGTGCTGCTGGGACCAAGAGGTCCGGGGCCTGTTGGTTCAATAGGGGAAGGAGAGATGTATTTCTGTATTCTGTAAAATCTGGGTTTGTGGAAAATCAAGAAGCTGCTGGCTCCAGTGCAGTCAATTCAGCATTTTACACATGAAAAAAGGAGAAAAAGCTGACACAAAAAAACACATCCAGAGCTTTCAAAACATGCTCTTTTGTTATCTCAAACAACCTTCGTGGGAGCCAAAGATCTGCAGCACGCATCGGACAGATGTGCATTTCAGCACAGAGCAGATTGCATATTTTCAAGCTGCTGGTTTCCATCTGATTTAATATTCAGATTCCTTGGCATACTCCAGCAGCTGAAAATGAAGGCCTTCCAGAAACTCAACTTTTCATGTCATCATACAATTGTTCATGTGCAGCAAAACAGAAAAAAGCATATGGGGGCGGCACGCCCGGGCTCTGCCAGTGATTACCCTCTTTTCACATTTCTGAGACACGACTGGAAAACATTTTGAAATATGGGGTTTGGGAAAGGAAACAAAACCAAGGTTTATGTATCATCTGTGTGTCTATGTGTGCAGAGAGGGAAGTGTGTTCTCCAGGAAAGGGCTATCCTGAACTTTGTACAGCTGTGAGCAGAGCCGGCCTGCTCAGAGCAAAGAAGAAATTCCACTTACTCAGAGTCCTCTAATTACAAAGGCATTACATCAGCCTCAAGTCAGATTTAGAATTTAAAGGTTATCCCACACACAGCCATATGTAAGTCAAAATGTACCATGAACATATATGATGGTATCAGTTTTATTCAGGGTGACATTTTCCACTACGCTGCAGTAATTAGATTAAGTTTTGGGATGCAGCTGTCTCGTGCAATTGAAAATTCTCCCTAAGCTGTCATTTACAGAAGGCACTCCTCCATATTTCCCATGTGGTCCTTCATGCTTGTAATTTGAATAAATAATGCTCCTAAACTCACTTTTCTGCCACAAAGTGATTTGAAAATTATCACTCTGATCATGCAAAGTCTCTCCTGATTCTAACGAGCTGTCAAGATTTTGAAACCGGCAGTGAAAGAGAGGCCATTAGTGAGGGCAAGGAAATAAAAAGCTGAGGAACAGATTTTCATGCTGACAGGAAGTGGAGAAAAATCAGAGATTCTCTCTCCAGTTTTTCTCCACGCTATGAAAATGCTGCTTTGATTCCTTCCAGAAGGTGTTGTCAAGACTCAAAAGCTTTGATAGGATGCGAAGGGAAAGATCCAAAGGCACGAGGTGCACCTGCCTTTGGCCAAAAAAGTTAATACTTTAATGAAACACTAACTCTGTATTCACAAAGAGAGCAGGTAGTCCTCTGGATGGGGATGCTATGTAACAAAAGTGGAAAGGACCCTGGAAGGAGGTAGAACACTGCGTTCCACATTCTACTAAGACTTCACCAAACATTCAGGCGAAGACTTTGTCATGTAAACCGAGCGTAAATAGTTTCCCCGAGGTAGAACAGACAGTGATAACACAGAGATCTGAAACCTTATCAACCACCCCATCACTAACCCATATCTTACTCTCCCTGTGCAGGCACGGGGCTGCCTGTAGATCCATTTAACAACACATTCATATCTTTATCCTTTTGGAATAAATCAAAAGTTTCTGCTGTCAGCGCACCCGACGCCGAATGTCAAACCAAATGTTTCACCTCACACTAGGCAGAGCCTCCCAAACAGCTCTACAAAGAGCAAAGGCAGCAGCTGCTGTCTCGTGCTCTCCATGGTGCACTATAACTAAAGACTTTCTCCCTGACAGCGTGTGGCAACCACATCATTATATTACTTTGTGCAGCCCAACACTCTGGATCTAAAGAGCCCACGACACAACCTACAGAAACATATTGCAGATAAATAAATTGCCTCTGACATCCCCCATCCCTCTTACACACCCAAAGACAGGCTGAATGTTGAAGCATTATGAATTTTCCCAGAGATGTTCAAGCTAATTTAATAGGAATAATCTGTTTATTAGAATACATATAGCTCTGACTCATCAGCTGTAGAGGGGCTGCGTGGCGAGGCTGCTCCCTTGGGTACCGTAATGGCTGAGCCACAGCCTGTGCATCATGCACACTTGTTGGCTAATTATGTGGCACATCTCAGCAAGAAACTGTATTCCCTGAGGACCTTAGGCTCAAAAAGAATGAATAGGAAGATAGTCTATAACCTGTACAAAGTAGGTGTTGAAGAGGAACAATATTGCAGAAGGTCCTCTTGATAGCAGAGACGGGTCCTAGAGAGATGATGACAAACTTTGGTGAAGGATAAAGACAGAAAAGAAACAAACATACCACTGCAATCCATCCCATGATGCAGGTCCCTGGGTGACTGCAGGATAATTCTTACACCCACATTAATAGTTGAGGCTCTTTTGTATCTCAGGGACTGGAATTTGATGGGTATGAGCTGCTAACCTCAGGTGAGAGCCCAACTTCTATAAAACTGAGGTGCCCTGGACCCTGGGTTTTGGCTTGGCATGGCTATGAAACCACCTCCCTTTAAAGTTTGAAATATTGAAGCTTAGGTTGGGTCCTTGGCTGGTCCTGTGTGGAGCCAGGAGTTGGATTTGATGATCCTTATGGGTCCCTTCCTGCTCAGGACACTCAATGATTCCTCATTTCAAACTCTGCAAAAGCCACCCACTCAGCTTTCCGAGTCCAAACTTGTTTGGAGCTGGGAGTTTTCACACTGCCATACCTCTGTGAACAACACTGACCCCCTTCAGTGCCAGTCATATGTGTATAGGACCATTATCAACACAAAAATGTCCAGTGATTGGACATTCAGATAAGCTGCTTTAACTCCCTCGTTCAGGCCCTGAAATAGGCTCCCCACTGTCACAGCCCTCACCAACAAGCAGGGTTGAACAAGATTCACCCTTCCTGCCCTACATTAGGGCTGACTGGGACTTTGGAGTACCCCTAAATTCCCCCTTGCCTCATTTATTTGATAAGTGGCTAATTCTGACAGATGTTCAACCTGTTTCCATCTATGCTGGGAAGAGACGGAACCTGTGCACAGAGCTCCATGCCACGAGGAGCTTTTTCTGCCTTTCAGAAGAAGAACCAAAATGCAACCCAAAAATTATACTCAGGATCTCAAATCTGTTACATTTTGGATAGATACAGCTGAGCACCTTTCTTGGGCACTTGTTTTCTTCCATGCCTCAGCTACACAGTTTCCTTACTGGAATGACAGAGCCCTGGACACATTAGCATCCCAAAGCCAAATTTCTGATCCTAATTGCGAAGTTAAAAACAATCTTAAATTATTCCAGGGTTACCTTTTCACAAAGCAGAACTGGGCAAAACATTGGGGGCTATTGTAATTACTGTCCTCTCCCAAATTCTGCTAATAAAATAGCTGTGGGAACATACCTTCCCCCAGCTACATTGGAAGTAAAGTAGATTAAGGGTGGGAAGGTTTTTTGCATTTCTATAGGTTACTTTTTCATTGCTTGTTTTTGACAGGTATCCTCAAGAGATTATTGTGTTTAGCTTTTTTTTCAGAACTTGGGGTAAACACATGAGATCCCAGATTAAACCCATGGATTAGAAAAAAAAAAAATTAACAATAAAAAAATTTCAATACTTCTCCACCATCTGCTATTATGGGGCACCAATTAAAAATTCCAGAAATCAGCATCATATGATAAGGACCAAACTTCTGTCCTGCAGCAACGTTCTGTACAAACACATCCATCTCTTCTTCCCTCTCCAAAGATGCAGGAGGAGAAAGGGCATCATTTGTAAAAACAGAAAATACTGAAAAGATTCTCATGTGAGGTGTGAGGGTTGGAAGAAGACTATATTTAGATCGACACTGCTTCGTGGTTGGCTCCTTCCCAAAAACAATGAATCTGGTATCTTGCTGCTTCTCCTCTTTAATGGGGCCATAAAACTACTGACAAGGAGAGCCTGAAGCAGCGAAGGTGCAGGCAGTAAAACGATTCATCTATCAATATGTGCTGCTCCAAGCCTCACATGAGCAGGGCTCCAAACATTCAGATGCTACATGAACAGAGGGAACAATTGGGCTCTGCAGTTTGTGCTGCTAACACTAAACCAGTGCATTGCAAACTGGGGTTGGCTGGTTTGCTTCTAGAGGAACATGTGGATGATACCCACAGCCACATATGGTCTAAACTCCCTGTATGGGGTCTGTAATCAAAAGGATTTGAAAAATATTGTGTTAGGGATGTGTAGAACCTGTTCATCTCTACCATATGTCGTGCCAAGAGGTAATGCAGCTAGATCTGAGCAAGGATCAGGTGGGTTTATGAGCAATGCACTGCAAAAGGTCACAGTCACCTCTAGGGCTGTTCAATTAGCCTTAAAAAGCCCCATATATATATATATATAAACATGCACCATCTACATGCTGATGTTACTTCTTTAACTCTCATAGCCATGTTTTTTCTTCCTTAAGGTGGGATAGAACCTCAAAAGCATCAATTCAAGAAAGCTTTGGGAAATATCCAGATCTAAACATAAATTCATATATATTTAACATAGCAGGGCTACAGTGGCCTTTCATGTCCACAGGACAGCTTTGACATCTACGAGGAGAAATGCTTATAAACTTTAAAAACACCCACAACTTCAGTTTACTCAGTGGATCCATGAGCACATTCATGTAATAAGGGTATTTCTGAATGTTTATGATTTAGGAATAGCTGGCAGAAAAAAAAATGTATGAGACGCTGAGAAATCAAGACTAGGTTCTCTTTTCTTTCAAGAATAGAAATTTAAGAAACCCAGAGAGACTGAATTTCAATGCAATTTTCACAGCTAAGGCTTTTAAGTTATTTTAAAATCTTTGTCTAGTTGGCTTGTTGATGTCACACAGAAACTCTATAGGAGAATGCAAGTTTAGTGCCTAAATCATAAAAATCAACCCTTCTTTTAACACTGTGCATAATTAGACTTCAAGTGTCTTCATCTTTACTACACCCAAGCCCAGACAACTGGCCTTTGGAGTCCATGAAACACAAGGATTAAAAAAACCCTAGCAGACAGATGAAGTAACATGAATTGCAGCTAAAAAATATCAAAAAAGGAGAGATCAAAAAAGGAACTGGTCCAGCCTGGTGATATTTGCAGCAAGATTTTTTTTCAAAGAAAGAATGGGGTGGAAATATATTTTAAAAACCCAACCCTCTTCAGTCTGATTGTTGATTTTACTGGGGTTGGTGGGCTGCAGTGATGGTTGGCACATCACAGTAGGACAGTGCAATACCTGTCATGATCTGGCCAACGGATCATACGTCCCCCGAGAAAGGAGCACCAGGCTCCACCAGGTCCATGCTGCAAACGCCAACATCCCTCCCCTGCAGCTGGCAAAAGCTGCTGAAAATTCAAGTTGATGTCTGAAGCCAAAGAGACAGCCCTGAAAGCTGGCAGGAAAAGCAACACACAGTGTGGTTGGGATCAGAAAAGATAAAATTTCACCGTTTTCTACAAGGCCAAGTGGACTGGAGGCGCTGGGAGGAGAAGCACAGAGCTGGGGCGTAGGACCACTCTGAAATGTTTAAACAACTCAGATAAACAGCACTGAGATGTACAGGCACACTGAGAACCATGCAGTTTAATTTCCTGTTAAATGATACTGTTTTATAAACAAGATTCTGTACAGTTCATCTTTTTTTTTGTTAGCTGATAATAAACTGGAATGGATAGTTAGAAGATAATTAGCAAGAGTGCTTTTACGGTTAATTGGCAAGACTTATTTTCCTCTGCACAATGCCAGGTGCTGTCTGAAGTGCTCATCTTCTGCAGCACTTCAATCAGATGCTGTGCAGAGCTGAGCAGATGATCCCCAGCCAGCAAAGGGGTGCAGACAAAGGAAGGAATAAAAGCACAAATGTATTTGGGCTGGACCGAAACCAGAAGTACATAAGGGGCTCTGAACCGCCTCAGAAGGATGCAACAATTTTGATTTTGTCAATGAAAATGTCAAATAAACAGATGACAAAAACAAATGAGCTTCAGCAAACCAGCAATTGCAAACTGAAAATTGATAGAAGTTTCATTGATAGGTAAAGTTCTTAGCTCTGAGTACAGAGCTCGTGCTGTCAAATGCTTATGAGTGATTAATTTTCACACTTCAGGAGATTACAGAAGGTTTTGGGTTTTTTTCATAACATTCTTCACTGCCTTAAACCTTGTGAAATTATTTATAACCATGAAAAGGATATACATCATTTTTATTCCAATCTGATATAATACTGCAATTTCTTTACACTAATCTGCCTAACAGTACAAACCTTAGGACCTCTCAACTTTTCCTCCCATCACTTACTTAAAGAGTGATTTACTATTTCTTTTTTCTTCTTGACTGCTAATTAACATGCTGCTTTTATACCATTTTCTTAGGCAGAGAGGTAGCCAGCAAATCCTTAGCAGGGATGAAATTGCATCAGTAAGTGTTTAGGGTTATACCAGCATCACAGAAAGATAAGTAGCTACATAAGGTAACAACTGCTCTCTTTACAAGATAAATATTTATATAAATAGGATGATGGACCTGTTCATTAAAGATCACATTCCATCTGCAAATTTTAAAGCACTAAAATCTAATTGCCTTGTACACAGCAAATTTTCAGGATGTAAAAACTCTCCTATTTTCAAGAGACATATTAAAAACTTCCAAGGTAAAGGTTTAGATTGAAATCAGAGTGTTTTATCCAACAACTTGCCACTGACCTTCGTGAATCGGACACCACAGAAGAAGCTGGAGAACTGGCACAAAGGTGCCTCAATCAAATTTCCACCATTTCCATCACCCCAAAGTATTTCCCTCCCCTTCCTCCAGCCAGCTCAGCAGTCACTAGCCTGTTAGAGCATCTTGCAGCTCCGTCAGCCTGATGCAGAGAGCCTCTGTAGCACATCTAGCAACAGAGCAGTTAATTATCCTGCCAGTTTTAGCAGATATTTGATACAATCAGTCATAATATAAATTACCTCTATGGGAAGCATGAAGGCTCCATCTAAAATATCTCAATGTACAAACATCAGCAGTTCCCAGTTATTAAGTACAACTGTAGGAGGCTACTTAACTGCAATTAGCAGCACCCATATTAGGCTTTTTTTTCCCCACTTAGTTTGTGTTTATTTTTAAGATATTAGAGTTTAATTTATGTCTAATATGTGAAATCTGTTTCTGAGTGAAGTTTAGAGAGCTAGGAAATCCCAAAGTAAATCATCCAGATTAGTCACAATGCTTGTAAGAAAATTAGATGCCATCAATGTGCCTCCCAACCCCAAGCAGAAGTCTGATGTTCTGCAGCAATGACACATTAGTTTTGTTAGAGGTAACTGTGTTGATCTGTTCTAACTACTAACAAGTTGGTGAAATTGGGAGTGGGGGAAAATAATCTTGAAAAAGCTCTTTTTTCCCCAATTTTTTCTAAGTAACAGTTTAGAGTATAATACTCCTTGATTAGATTTACTGTTAACTCCAAAATAAAGCAAAACTCCACTTAAAAAGACAAGGCAAGTATAGATTAATTTATTTCCTTACTCTGAGTGCTGAAATCTCAAGTTTGAGGAAATGAAATCTGACCGATTTTTGAGTCTCAGATACACATGCTATCATTATCTTCTTAGAAAACACTGATTGGGGCATAGCCAAAGAAAGAAAAAAACCCACTTTGCACATGAAACCTGATGTTCAGGCCTTTCCCCATGAGCTCAGAGATCAGACCAGCGCTTGTCATGGCACGTACCGTGAAACCGAGGAGCTGAACAAGGTTTCTTACCTCACCTGTCTTGTTTCACCCCTCCCAAAAGCAGTGTCCAGAACTCTTTTTTCCCCTCCTCATTAATTTTTCCCTTTACATTGCTAACTGCTTTTGACAATCACTTTTTATTGTTTTAACCAGGCCACAGGCACACATCAACTCTTTTCATCCGGGTTATCTTACACCTCTGTGTGCACACCCCGTCTCCCACTCACTCTCTCCCTTCTGAGACCCCAGGAGGTGGCTTACACCAATGGAAGTTTCTAGAGCAGAACCTCTGCATGAGCAGTCACCACCCCACAGCTCATCTGTGTGGTCTCCTCAGGACAAAGGTTGAGTCATCTTTCCATGGAGGTGCAGCAGCGTTTGGTGCAGGGAGTTCTGGACCACAGGCTCTGTTTCCCTTCCTCACCTCCCTTTATCCCAGGTTTTTACTTCTCCGAGTTCCTTGCACACAGCCAGTTGTGGTAAATACCTCTTGGCAGGTTCATACTGGTAAAGAAGAACAATCATATCAAGCTGATTTCAAATCAAAGGAGAAAAACATGTATTAAATATTTGATTTTTAGCACCGTCTGGCAGACAAATGGTGTGCTCATATTGTGCTCTATGTAGGTCAGGGCTCATGTGGTGACATGTGTGGTCAGCACAGCTTCTGCCTGAGCCTATGTCACTCCCTGTAGACAACAGAGTCACATTAACTCACCTAAGTGGAGGACCTGACCCACATATATGGGCTTTGTTCTCACCTCGTGTGCATGAGCATCGCTTAGCAGGACAAACCCTTCCTGCTGCAGCAAGGCTTAAACTGAACAACAGACTCACAGAGTTGATGGGGTTGGAAGAGACCTCTGGAGACCATCAATCCAACCCCCTGAAAGAGCAGGTTCCCTACAGCAGGTCACACAGGTCCAGAGAAGGAGACTCCACAACCGCCCCTGGGCAGGCTGTCCCAGGGCTCTGTCACCCTCACCGTGAAGAAGTTCTTCCTCACATCAGTAAAGAACCTCCTGTGGTCCAACTTGTGGCCACTGCCCCTTGTCCTGTCCCCACAGACCACTGAGAAGAGGTTGGAAAACAACCCCTCAAGCCTCCCCAAACATACAAAACCACAACAAAGCACATGTCTATCACCTGCATATTTGCAGTAAGACCCCTCAGTACCACATCACACTGGGAATTGCAGAGTGGCACGAGGTGACAGGTGCAATTAGACAAACCCCTAACACCTCCCCACCCCTAACACCCACCTCACCCCCACCCCGAGGTCTCTCTGCTAACACAGTGACACTGCAGCTTCCAACAGGGATGAGGAACAAGGGTAATCTATCACTAAGTCTTTTGGAATAAACCACAGTTAACTTCAGTCATCAGGACCAATCCAGGATTTAGGGAGTGTGACTTTGGTGCACGTTTTATGAGCAAGACTCAAGCCCAGGAGTCTGTGGCAACCTTAAAAACCCCAGTCTGTGAAACAAACCCTGCTAAGCCACTCGGTTCCCTGCAGCAGGTGAGGATAACCAAGTGCCCTAATGTTTATGGGATTAAGCCCCAAGACTGTGAGACATATCTCACCTCTAATTAAAAAAAGATCGAAAATCCATCTAAAACCTTCCACATCAGCAACGGTTGAGACTGTTACTGGCATGAATTTGGCTCACATTCCCAAAATCCTGCAATAATTTTAGAGCTGGGTACTTAATGGGAATTATTTCTCCCTCAAGAGCGATGTGTTCGTGACTCTCCGAGCTTCTGATTTGCATTTAGACTGCAAGTAAAAAAAAAAAAAATAAAAAGAAATTTCTTTGCAACAGTCATCTCCCAGTTCTTCACCACTTGAATATTTCTACCCTAATTAGTGTCACTTAATGTAAAATATTATTCAGCATTCCACAGAGTGGCTATAAATTATTTACTTGTAAAACATGTTGACTTTTCACGAGTTGTTTGTACAGTAAGCACTGCGCCATCTAAACTGTAGGGGGAGAGAGGAATCAATCACTTGTAATAATACCCAATAGGAGGTTTACCACATGTTATATCAATTTTTATGTCTGACACAAATAGCTGCAGCCATTACTTTGGATTTTTATTTTCTGAAGGGAATTAGAAATTCACTGTTACCTTCTGCTTCTCTCACGCTGCCTTGGAAATAACACAATTTAAAGGTGTTTGGAGCCTTTTTTATCCACTAATTAAGAAGGCACATTAATAAAACACCATTTTAGGATATTCATTAAGCACACAGTCTATATGAAGCGAAAAGCTAATTTGTATGTGACTTAATGAACCCAGCATAAAACAATGATGTAACAGCAAGTTAATGAAACGCTTTTTAAAAAAAATCCCATTTGAACTTGCTGCTCCTTCTATATCCTCCATATTTTATATTACTTTTTGTATGCATTAAAGTTTTTTGATACTGATTGCTTACAGTGAGCTAATTGCTTGGCACACCTCGTTTCTGCTACTGAAAGGTGTCTACAAGACTCCCACCAAAGGACGCCCCTTCATGGGAATAAATAAAAGCTCTGGTTTCTTGGCTTGCCAAGTGCTCCTGCTGTTTTTTCCTTTGGGTATTTATGCTCCCTGGATTTTTCTGCACCTACAGTAAAAATTCTTCGAATAAAGCATAAACCTGTCAGAATAATGCTGTGGATTTAAGGATTTCCCACAGTAGCAGGATGCTGTTTCTCTGTGACAGATGATCCGCGCCGAATGACGGATCTGAGGCTGTTCCTCTTATGGATATTAAGGCTGTCACTTGCCTTGGGCAGCGTTGACCATCTGAATACCTAAAAGATCATCTAAAGCTCTAGTAGCAGGACTGTGTTTGACAGGTCTGCTCCTCAGGCACAAGGAGACCTTCTGGTGTAAGGATGAAGTTCATCTCTCCTGAAGGCAGGGCACCCAGGGAGCAGGGCAGAGGACAAGGAGGAGCGAAGCAAGGTGGCAAGAGCCTTGACACACTGCATCAAGCCTCCTGAAACACCAGCACACACCAGTGAGTACTTACAGAGAACGTCTTGCCAATGCTCTGTTTGCAAGAGGAAAAGGAATAGGAAAATCACTACAGGAAGAAAGGTAAAAATCATAAATTTGATTTGTGAAGACAGATTCTTCTCTCTGCCCAGTTTCAGCTTGTGAAAGGCTTTTAGACTGCCCCTGCAGCACAGTTGTCCTCTGCCAGGCCCAGTTCAAGTGCTCAGTGTAGCACTCCCCAAACTCCTCTTCTCCCCCAAAATGCCTTCCCCAAGCCACACAAAGGGCAAAACGCCTCCATTACATCTCCACCACGTGTAGGCAGAAAGCCTCTTCTGACAGTTGATTCCACTTGCAAGGCCATGCTGTAAACATGCCCAATGTGCAGTAAAAAATGCAGCTGAGAACTGATGTCAAAAGCAATAGCACACAGATCTGTGGTTAAGATGTGAACTTCCACAGCAGTATTTCTCCTGAATTCCAAGCCTGGATGAAAACTGGAATATTTTGGAAGGGTCCTAAAATTCATGTTATCATCCAACCTATTTTCTCTGACAATTGGCACAGGTCTACGAAACCATTATGCCTCCATCATTGCTTAAAGCATCTTTTGATCCAAGTTTCCCTGATATTTTTCCCATTTCCCAGCAAAGTTTTCAAGGACTGAAGTGGCTGCAGTAGGACTAGCATCAAACCACGAGCATGTGTCTGGTACATAGTAGTTCAGACTCTGTTCTCAAAAATTAATGAACAATATAAAAATACAATCTGTTCAGAATGACACTGGGTAGTTATTTTCCTACTCTTACACTGTGCATTCTTCCACTAATTTCCATAACATGATAAATGATTCACAAACTGATTTCAGCTACAGAAAGTCCAGTTTGCCCATTAAGTACCTGTAATGTGTTTTTTTAATAAGTTTCCTATTACAGCCAATTGAATTTATTACAAAAAAGAACAACATCTTAAGGTTTTGATCTCTCATAGGTACCAAGAGATAATGGAACACTAGAGGATGTTATGGCCACAAAACGTGAAGAAGAGAAAGGAGTGATTTCCATTTATAGTGGAAAGTAAATATTTGAGATAATAAACTGGCCAAAGTAACTAGGATTAGAATTAGAAATGGAGCAGGAGCAGCAGAGGGATTGTGTTTTTAAAGGCCTGTTGGTTATTTATGCACGTGATACACCTACGAGTCGTAAAAGGAAGAAAAACAATCTCGTGATAAAAGCTGCTTATTGGAGCTAAATCTGGATTCAGATTCTGGCTGCTCCTCTATGAGATTGTGTAAGTTCTTTCAACTGTCTGTGCTAAAACCCCCCAGCCATAAAATGGGAACAATATTTCTTTCTTTGCCCAACTTTCCTTTCTCTGGCTCATTTAAATGTGACATCCAGCACACAAAAAAAAAACCCTGCTGCTTTCCACACAGAAGAAATAACATCTTTGCAGAAGAATTTTCCATCCTTGATTTGCATTTTCTATGAAATGCTTATCAGTGTCTTCTAGCAATTATCATGTAATATTTAACCTCAGGTTACTGCCAGTCTCTCTTTAGAGATTTTTTAGAAGAGTCTTAAGCAATGCAACCAGGCATTGAAGGTGGTTTCTAAACCAGTGGCTGGTGAAGATAGAGCACCATGGCAAATTGTCTTCCCTTTCAGTGGTACAGGACTTCAGCATGCCAAAGAGGTGAGATTACCTAAACAGGTTAAACACAGGACAACACATCCACTGATTTTCTATGCAAAACTTTTCAAGTCCTAGATTTTACTTTGCTTTCCCCCTGTACCAGCTATCTAGCTGTGCTGAGGACTGGTTCTAACTAGGTACCTTGACTTGGCCTTAGAAAAAAAGCTGAGTTCGTTTCTGTTATCCAACACTGGGCATTCAAGAAGTTACAGAAAACATGTTATTTTAATCAAAGCACAAAACCAGATTGAAGCCAACAGCTGTAGCAATGAAGGGAAGCTGAAAGCCATTATACAATTTACCAAGCATCACTGAGCAGGCTACAGCTCCGTTACCGCGCTCCGGCAGCTTATTTTCTTCTTATGTTAACAAATCCAGTGCTTCACTGCTGATGATCCAAAAATGGCAATTTGCTTTTCCTTTCTTTAAAAATTACACACTGAGAATGAAACAGGGCAAGAAGTCAAAGACAATATCTAAATGACTGCTACAGCATAACTAAGGAAACATCCTGTAAGCCTGTTCCTCCTGATGGGTTTTCACTTCAGTACAAAGCTTATCGTGGTTAATGCTGAGCCATCCTCATCAGCACTGGGCTGAAATATAATAAAACATTTATCTTTAGATCTTTATCTCCATGAGTTAATTCTGTTCCTGTCTAGACTTTCAAATACATTTCTGGTCTTAACTTTAGGCTTTGAAGTAGTCTTTGTAAGGAGAAACGGGACTGTTCACCCTCTTTACATCAAAGATTTGGTATGATTTGGATATTTGAGTTATCTTGTACTTTAATTGCCTTCAGAACTGTTACTTGGACACATGTGCCTTTCCACTTTGTGGCTGCGTTGCACCAGGACCTCTACAAATACAAACTAGGTTTAAAAACAAACAAACAAAAGTTTAAAAAAAAAAGCAAAGGGTTTCTGATTATATTCAACCCACCCAGGGTCATGCAGTTAAAAACTGGTGTTTAAGTATGTCATACACCAGTACTACATCTCACCCATAAAAATATCCTTCCTATATGCTACTAGTGGTAACAACATCCTGGTTACTTTGGTCCATGCAGCAAGAAAAGGACAAGGTGATTTTGGAGGATGCTGAATACAGTCCCTTTCCTTTCATGTCACTACAGGGCTAAAATGAGACTCACAGCCAAACACCACCCACTAAACATGGCACCAACAGCACAACAACTGAGCTGCCTCCACTTTGCACAAGCCAGACTCTAACACCAGCAGAATAAATGTTTTAAACACCTGACAGGCTTTATATTTAAATATTCCAAGATTAATATCCAGTGCCCAAGGGGCATAACAGCTTTCCTGAATGGAAAGTACGTAACAATGACTCTGAATCATGGCTTAATGTGGGTTGTGGTTTGCAAAGTGCTGGAATATTGATGTTGGTTTCCTCCTCTAATGCCATGTATTAATTCAGATAAGCTGCTGTTAGCATCTTCTTGGCAAACTGCCTGCTGGGTTAAACCACCACACAAGCAATCCACAGGGAATCAGTATATCAAAAAATTAATTCTTTATTTATGCCATACGGCTCAGCATAGGAGATTAATTTTATTTCTCCACCTGCCATTTCAGTTAACATAAATCCACAATAATGCTGATGTCATTATCTGAAATGCTAGCACTTTAGCCCTTTTTTCTATATCATTGAAAATAGGTTACTCATTCTCCAGAGTAGGCAGAGACATTAACCTAAAGCCATATGTCATCCTGTAATTGTTTACATACTGTCAAATATCCATTTATTTTGGTTACTCTTTGTGGTCCAGCTAATTTTATCATGGCAGCTTATATGGTCAGGCTGTAGGCTAAAATGAAGGATCTGTCCAGCTGCAATTTTTCCTCACAAATGTCCTTAAAATACTGATGGGTGCTTTGATTTTATTCCAAGAAAGAATTTTAAGACAGCTAATAAAGCCGAGCTATGTTCAAAGCAGGCTCAGCGAAGATCTGAGCGACAAGATGGCCCTTCCCACGGGGTCCCACGCTGTCTTTAGGAAAGCAAGCTCCATTTTTCTCCCAGGCAACCAAAATGACCCTTTGCCCATCCATCAATTCCACAGCAGAGCAGGCTGTGGGACATTAGACATGATATTTTGCTGTTAGTTAGACACCTCGTAGTATGAATGGCCCAAAGCGTGCCAAGCTCTCCTCATGGGCTTAATCCAACCCCCTTTACAGTCCAAGTGAGATGCAACTTGATGTGTTGAGTAGTGTCTAGCAGAAGAAGTAGCAGGAGGACCTAACCATTAAAATCATGATCTGTCTGTGGACATCCCATGAGCAGACCACGCAGAATTATTTCTTCTTCTTCAGTAAGCAGCTTGGGAGTCTGCTTGTCTTGAAGACCTCCTGGGAAGCATCTTAAATTATTCATATACTCTACCAATGCCACTTCAACAAATCTTCTTTCCTAGATTCTTGTTTATTCATTTATTTTACGTGAACACAATCATTGGCTCCTGACTCTTGGCTTTCCCAACCAACAAATGTTCTCCTGCCAATACACAACCAAGCAGCTTCCCACATGGAAGGCCCCCAACTTCTCGTCCTCAGGAGTCACCACTGGAGTGTTTTTAAAACACAGATATGGAAGTCAGAGATGACATCAATTTAAGGCACCGAAGTGCAAACTTTCCAGTAGCAACTCGAGGCCCTTAAAACTTACTTTCCAAAGTTGTTTTGGGGATAAAACTTCAGACATTCAGACATCTGGAAAGGAACACTGCCAGAGTGAAATCTTCACAAAACCTCACTTAGTAGCTGCAACCAGCAGCTCCATTTCTGACTTCCAACAGAGATTATATCAGACATTGATTTTAACTCACACAAGAAAGTACATGTTGAGATGCCTGCAACAAAAGCAACTGATTGTACCTTTCAAAAAAATACCACTTGAAAGGGAAAGAGAAAAGAGCTCGACTTCTCAGAGACCAAAGTTATATCTATCACGCTATTAACTTGAAAGATGGAAAAATCATCTTATTGCAAAGTTGCCAACTTTAATCTTCCTGAATTGGTTTGAAATACATCTTTACAGTGAAACGAAATATGTGTTTTTGTGTACAGTAATTTCCAGGCTTGGGGGGGGGTTCCTCCATGCTTTGCCTTTTTCTTTCCCCCAGTTGAACTTGTTTCTGGCAATTTACTGCTGTCTCGTGATTGCTGAACAAAGGGCATACCATAACATTTGCTGAGCCACTGCAATTCCTAAGAATTAAGTGCTAAAGATTTCTAAATTGTGTATGCTCTTATCAATCACTGGCCGCTCGGCTCGGTCGAACTGAAATGACTACAGCAAGTGCTGGTACTCCACAAACTGCTCCAGACCTCCAGACTGCACTCTGGGTGAACTCCTGACTTTCCAGTGAATTTTATAATTTTATATAACCCACTGAAGGATGAGAAGTAGCTATGGAAGGGGCTGAGCCAATATTCTTTTACCCTATGAACCAAGGATAAGTGAGGAAGAGAGGAAGAACAACAACAGCAAGAGCGAGGAGGGCAAAGTCAGAACCCAGCCTGGCACCATACTGATGAATGCAACAGTGCAAACATGCCCAAAGAGTTGAGAGCAACTGTCTACCCCAGCAGACCAAGTCACCTTGACTTTTTTTTACCTTTTTTCGGTTGAAATTATTTTCCTTTGCAACTTTACATGTCCCTCATGACTGGATTCTTCATGTCGCCATAGATTGACCCAGTCTCACTACATGTGTTCTTGCATCCACCACAGTGATGATTATATATTTGTGGTTGGTTATGAGGTATCAGCTCCCTGCTCCAAAGCAATGGGGCAAAACCATGTAACCATGATGCCACATCCTGATACCTTGTCCCCCATTTGAGGCTAGATCCTCTCTAAGCATTCCTCATGATTTACCTCCTGCTATTCATCAGCAAGAGGACAGAAGCAAGGATGGCCCAGAAGATATTTCTTAGGTCCTTCTGACAAGAAGGGACTAAAATTACAATCTGCTGCTGCCACAGTTGGACTAGATGATCTTGGAGGTCTTTTCCAACCCTAATAATTCTGATTCTGTGCTTCCTCCCTGACCCATTGCCTAAAGCCCCCTCCCATAACAACATCTTCCTTTCTTCTGCCCAGCATGCCCATTTCATGGCTGTGGAAACTGAGGCAACAATCTCTATTGACCTGATTGCCTTTAAATTCACTGGCAGCAGAAAGACAGACAGCAACTGCTATTCTGCAGCAGCTTTTCCTAAAGAGATTCATTTTGTGTTAAGCCCTGTATGAATGCCAAGCCTGCTCAAAAGACTCTTTATTTACCAATACTTAAACTAAGAAAACTCCATTTATTTAAGCATTTCACGGTTTGGTTATTCTCAAAGCAAAGGAGGAGTATGCCAGACCAGGACAAATTTTTGGCTTCTTTTTGATGTTTAAATATCAGATCCTGAGATTTTGCCATTTCACTTCTGCAAAGCTCCTTTTATTCAGCCTCTGCTGCTGCCTTCGAAAAGGTGCAAGTTGCCATGGCAATCTGAATCTCCATGGCAATGCACCACACAGCGAGACATCACCGTGTCAGCACGGACATAGACCACAAAGCTCACGCCCAGTGGGATTACTGGGCACCAGGCAGGGAGATTGTGTTTGTAAACACATCACAGTGTTAATTGGGCCCAGTCTTAAAGGCAGGGGGGGGAAGAAGACGCAGTCAGAAAAGCAAAGAACTGGAAAACACAATAAGGAAAGAGCTAAAGGGAAAATGAAAACCAGCTGCTGGAGTTTGAGACTACTTCCTAAGTGAAGCTTGAGTTACTTGAGCCTGTCTAAAGCACAGCTCCACCTTGACTAGCAGATAGCTCTTAATGACCCTTCCCCAGTTACCCTGAGGAGCCTCAGAATAAATAACTTTTCAGTAGTTACCAAGAGCTGTTGCTCCCCACCAGCAGTGACGCCACAAACCTGCCCCTCTTCTGGTCTCCATCTCTCTTACAACACACAGTGGATTTGGAGGTTTTCCCCCAAACAGAAAACTGCCTGACAAGGACTCATCTTGCTTTTCCTTCCATCCTGTAGCATTTCTCCTCCTCCCCAGCAGTTTGGGGAATATCCTCCCTTCTCCTTTGCATCCAAAGTGATTCCATCCTACCTCCTGATCCCCCTTCACTTCCCTTGGCCCCCTCTCCCCTCCTTGAAGCAACACACTTCTCTCTCTAGATCGTGCAGATATATTTTATCCTCCCCATAAATAATAATTAAAAAAATCTGACCACATGTGTTTCTCCATCTAATGCCTCATTTCCACTTCTCTTCTGAATTCCTACAGATTACTTCAATGTTTCTGCCCTCCCACATTAACTGTCTGCAAGGAGAGGAACTGCTCCTGGTGTCCTTTTCTCATTCTTGTACATCCTGTCCCTGGGGAACCTCATTCAGAAGTACAAACTCAGTTATGCTGACAGCTTGCAGATCCGCCTGTACTTCTGCTTTTTCCCCTTAATGAAAATTGCATAGGCTCTAAAGATTAAATCACTGTTGGGATAGCTTTTTCAAAACTGGAAATAGATTAGCAGATATTTCCCTGCCCATCACCCATCTCTCTGTATAAATTACTGACACTTGTTTTAAATAAATGGCTGCCAAGCAATTAATATGCAACATAAAACCACCTGGGACATGATTCATGGCTTACTAATCACCAGAAATATGGACCAGTGATTTTTACAAAGAGTATCTTACTTGTCCTTTGTCAATACTGAGTCTACAAACTGCATAGAAGAAAAAAAAACATGAGGATGCCCTATATATAGTCCTCACATTTGAATAAATCTAATCCCTTTCCAATACTATAGCTCTTTCTAGGCAAGGGTGACATATATTTGTTTAAATATCCTTTCAGTTGCCAGGTACCTGGCCAGGATCTGATCACAAATATAAATAAAGGTGTATGTAACATACTGCTGGAAAACATTAATAAATCTGCCACTGACTTATCAACACAAAGCTATGCAGTAGAAAATCAGGGTGGTTTTTTTCCTACATCTGGAAAATCTGAATAAAGTAAACAGGAGCCAAAGGGATGAACCAGAATTTAGAAAATTGAGAAGGAAGGTGAAAGACAAAACTTGGGAGGGAAGTCTTTCTCTAGTCTTTCTCTTAGAAGATAGCAGACCCTTCCTCAGTATGGTAAGGAGTATCATATTCATGTCCTCTGTTTTCAGTCTGCTGCTTTGTATCAGGACAAGATTTCACCCCACAACACAGCATGTGCTTAATTCTACCTGTTCTGAAAACAATTTGCCCAACTTAGTCCTTATTGGCTTTTCTGCATCGTGTAGCCTGCAAAAGCTGCTTGAGAGATAATAGAAGTACAAAATATTGCAAGCCTAGTTTTGAAATGTTGTTTAGCTTCTATAGACAGAAAACTTCTATGCAGACTATCCTGTAGCTAATTAGTGTAACACCTCCTGATAGCACCCAGGACTTAGCTGGACCTCCAGACTCACCCAAGATGTCCATTGCTGCTAAAAAATGCACCATGGCCCGAAGGGCTGAGCAATGAGAGGAGGGACCTGATTCTCCTGCCTCAGGGAAAGGGGAGGAATTGAGATTGCAGGATGGAAAAGAAAATCACCATCAAGTTACACAAAGAGTTTCCCTGGTCATACAGATTCCCAGCTGCTTTGTGACGCAGAGCAGCAAAACAGCTGGGATGTTGCCAGGAAAAAGGTCCCCTCACGCTGACACACAAGCTCAACATTTGTAGAAATGTCATTAAAGGCAGTGAAACTGTCATTGAGCTTTCCAAGGAGGGAGATTACACAAATACCTCTCATCCTTTTCCACTGCACCATTGAGACATCAAAGTTTCTCTGCTGAATGCGCCCCTGCGCTCAGAGCAGATGCCATCGGAGGCTAATGAGCGTTTGCCTAGGGAGGGGCTCAAACCCCCGGGCCTGAAGCATTGGAACTGGAATTATTGGGAACTGTGTTATGACTGTGACAAGGGGCCCAATTAGTGCCAATTGCAATGGCAGGTTTTGTAACTTGGACAATCATCCACCAGGAACAGAACTGGGACAAAGCCCCTAATGGTCAACTAAAAATAATCAGGTCCATGAACTTCATTAAAGTCTGTTCCTTGAATTCAGGCTTAGTTACATTAGCAATAAGCTGCTGTGGCAGAAGGAATTTAAACCTCACTCTGCTGTTTCACATACAGAAAAAGGGCAAACATATCTCTAATTGTGCAGGGACACAAGCATGCCAGGAATAACCAACCAGCTTTTATGGGTTCAAATTAAATGGCTTTGCAGCAGCTTCTCTCCCAGTAATACTCTACTAGCTCCAGCACTACCAGCTCATACATCAGCTTCTCCTCCTGCTTATTTTCACTGCTAATCTAAAGTTTATTATTACTGGGTGAATAATTGACCCATAAGAGGAGGAGAATAACTGCACTACTAAAAGCAAGCAAGCCAAGTTTCCCTGTAGACCACTGCCACACGCCGTGTCCGATTTGTGATCCCTCCCGGTGAGGTCTGTACGTGGGATCTCTACCTGCCTTTGCACTCATTTTCTGATGTAACAGGCCTCTAGACATTTGGAATGAGATAAAACCCCTAGACATGTTTGAAACTCTCCTTCTCACCATTATCTGCACCTTATTGCAGGCCCCCCAAATTGCAGGTTGGGGAGCACAGGTCACTTTTTACAGCACCTCGACGCACCGACTGAACTGAGGGAGAGCAGGACAAGCAGCATTCCAATTTAATTCACAAGCAGGCAGCAGATTTAACACCATGCCTCGTTACTCTGTGGAACCTGCTAGCACACATGTGGGCACAGAGACTTACAGGGAATGTTTTCTTACAGTCAGAGCCACCCCTGGAAATAAACAAGAACGCTGTAGCAGAGCAACACTCACACAGCGCTAGAACCCGCTGCAGCCTCCGCTGTTCACCTCACGAGCAGCACATCGATATCTGTATCTCAGCCCCTGGCTCCAGGGGTGCATTTATTGTCTCAACATCTATCTTCCTTCTGCTCAAAAGAAAGTTAAGAGGGGCTCCTGGCTCCTTATTTCTGTTTTCTGAACCTCACTTACCCCGCTGCTGCTGCAGGAGCGTCCCCGCAGCATCGCTCTGCTTCCTGAGCCGACGGCAGCGGATCAATCACAGCCGGTACTGCATCTTCCCCTCTAAAAACCCACCTCAGGCCTGGGATCAACCTTAACAACGAGGGCTAAGGAAGCTTTTCCTGAAGGCAAGTGACTACAAAAATCAAATTGCTGCTTTCTTTGATCACCAATCGGTTTGCACAAATCCCTGCTTTCACCCAAATTTCATCTACTGCAAGAAAAATGTGTCCCTCCCACTGGGTCTCTTACATCCAGTGCATCTCTGTCTGGGTGCCCTCTGTTTTGTTTCTCTCCCCCTCAAGCTGTACAGTCTGGTCAGTATTTCATGGGATGCTCAAACCAGGCTACAGAGTTTACAACTTTTCCTTCCATGCTGGAGGACACTGATTCATTGGAAACCTTTCAGCACACGTCGTAGCTGTGCCAAAAGGATGGAAAATTATAAATACTGGGAGATTAAATCTATCTTTCACATCTAAGGGAGCCAGTCCTTTGGTACTTTTTGAAGCTCTGTGCTTTAAATTGTGGATTTAGCACTCAAAAATCTATAGCTGAAAGATCCCAATAATAAAACATCATAAGCAAATGGGTGAAACTGAAATGGTGCTGTGAAACTTTATTATGCCCTAGGTGTTCCATGACTCAAATGGATTTTGACCAACTGTCACATATTTACAGGACGTGTCAAATATTTATTATACTTTGTCAGTCAGCTTCTGCCAGGTGCCACTTAGACCCCTCTGTGCATGACACTGTTACTGCCAGTCCTTTGGCGTCATTTTCATAACCCCTTGTTAGCACAACCCACTGTGTATGTCCAAGTAACACAAATACAGTTATAAGGGAGATTTTCCTTCCTCATATACCTGCCTGAACATACTTGAGCTTCAGAAATCTCCTCAGACTTTAAATCGCTGCATCTTAAGGCTGCACTAGCAAGAAATCACATCTGACTTTGATCCTGTCAGCATCAAGCACACGCATCACCCTGTGGCTCAAGTCAAACAGGAGAATGCTAAAAAGGATCCTAAATATACTTTAATATTAGATAGAGAGTATTTTCTTATTTCTGTCTAAAGCCTTGGATACCATAATGCTGATGAATTGAGTGGACTGATGCAGATTTCCTCTTGTGCCTTGGGTAGGTGCTGAGGGTTTGGGGGTTTTCTTGGGGTTTGGGGTTTTTTTTCCCAGAGAATGTAGACCTTCAATTTTTACTGGAGTTAATTAAAGTGGAATTTTGCATTTAAAATGCATTTGATTAAATACTGTGCATACACTATAAAAAAAAACTACCTCGTACAAGGCGTAATTGACAGACAGGAGTCAATTACTTTCTTTGTCACAGGTTTGTTCTGTAAAGTTACAGACAGAATTCAGGCTACAAATCAGTTACACTGTTAATCCTTGACAAGCCTCACCTGCATGATTCAGTTCAATAACTTTTATTTGTTTATTTATTTTATTTAAGTAGGTACATGCTTCCTGGCTTCAAAGTCGATTCCTAATTATTTCCCTACCTGGGAAATAACAAATCAAGAAATAAATGACTGATAAGTAGCTGCAAGATTTAAAAGGTGTAAGACATGGATTAAAAGCCCTGATGAGGTGTTGGGCTCTACAAACATATCAAAGCAGGTTTCAGAGCAGCTCTCTCACATATCTGATGCACCCAAGAGCCTGCACAGACTTTATATGGAGGCAGAAAAATCCCTTCTGCCAAAGTGAGGAATAACTCCAGCCAGCTCAGAGTTCCAAACAATGGTCAACTGAGCCTTAAGTCTACAAAGTCCTCTCAGACTGATTTTATAAAAACCCTGAACTTATATTTTTGACTCTTACTTTTCCATGCTGCCAGGAATTCATGGCATTAGGCAGAATTTCTGGCACAAGTCACTCAGTGGTTAAACCTGAAGCAGCCAAACTCCAGTACTATGTAGATTTTGGGTCTGATCTCGCACAGGAACATCACTTCAAGCACCTGCTAAAACAACAAGAAGCTGCAACAGTCCTGTACAGTTGGGAAACTGGCAGTTGCTAATTGCCTCCCTCTTCAATTTGCTGAGAGCAGCATCCGCTAGATGAAAAAGCGTTTGTTCTGATAATTAAATTATAACAAAGAGTCGACAGATACTTGTGAAATTTACATTTTTATATCAAAGATGACATTTGATAGTGACAATCCAAATGCCTTGAAATCTGTCTTTTCAGCACTAACGACTCTTACAGTAATAAACACCTCGTGCTGTGACCCTTGCCAGGCTCTTTGTAAAGTTGAGGGGACGTTTATTGCTATGTATATGCCCATTCTATTAAAATTATTGCCTAAAATAACCATATTCCTTCAGTTGCCTCGGTGGATTTATCCAAGTTTTCTGATTTTATACCTTTGTGGTGGAGAGGCTGCTTGCATGAGAATGTAGCAAGCTGTATAACTCCCCGTGAAAAGAGAGCTTGGAACATCTGCAGATACACGGCACGGAGCTTATTAATAATACTCCTGTAGCTAAAGGCTACAGACAGAATTAGAGACCCAAATACCAGGCATTTTATACATGCATAAGGATGCTAAATAGCCATTCCTGGGTATGATGCTTTTTGCTAAATTAGTTATCTGCATCACTGAGCAAGGGTATGAAAATTTTAAAAACTGTCTGCACACACACACACAAACGGGACCTCGTTAGGAGCAAGTACATATTTCTATTGGAAAACTGTTCCAGGAGAGAACAATAAGAAGGAAGGCCTATGGATTGTATTTTTTTTTAAAAAAAAACTCTGTTCCCAGCATCCATTCCTCAGCCAATTACTTTTTGGATATGGATTACTGAAAGCAATAAAAATTTCAACCACAGCTCCAGGTCCTCAGTGTGGTACGGACATATGTCCTGTGGGAGCATCTCTGCCCTGAATCCACCACTGCTGTAATTAAGCAGGATAAGTAGAGGGGTGGTTAAAGAGCAGGTCAGTGGGAGAGGGAGGGAATAGAAGTGCTGTGAATTTCTGTCTAATGGGCAGTAGGGGAAGTGATGGACCTGATATAGGTCTGCTTGTGACCTAAATTGCACTAGCAAGGATGGAGTAGGGGGAGAGGGGAGGGAGATATCCTTATGGAGAAGAAAAGGCAATAGAGAGAACAAATCAAATAAGCACCCAAGATTTGAGTAAGCTTCAGATTAATTTTAGGGAAAAAAATTAATTAGTGTTGACATTTAAATTGGGATAGGAGATAAAAAGTAAACCACCCAGCTTGCTAAATTCATTCTTTGCACTCGATCTTTCCTTCATGTCTCTGACATTCTGCTTATTTCCAAATCTCATCTGAAATCTCATCAAGGTGATGGGGGTTTGGTTGAGGGTAGGAGCACACAAGAAGACAAAAGGGTGCAGTGGAAAAATGCTCAAGGACTGAGGAGCAGAGAGGGGATGGGCACCCACGCTAATGAACCAGAGAGAAAAACTTGTCAAGAACGGCACAAGAGAGAAATTTACTCAGAGAGCCTTAAGTAAAGGAAATAAAGAACATGTCAAAACCATTCCCCTGCTCTGTGAAACATCTAATGTCAGCAAAAGGCAGATAAGGCCGTGTTATTGTAACCGAGCCTTGATTAGTGCCCCCAGGAAAAACAAGAAGTTCCTCATCGGGGCACAACATGATTTTTACATTGACCTTGATAACTCACACTTAAGCTATTAGCAAATCCCATGACAAGAGTGTGATGAGCAAAGAGACTGGTGTAAGAAAGCCAAGGCAGCTGGGTGCTGAGGAACACTTTTGGAGAAAGGACTCTGGCAAGCGCTTGGCATCGTGTGGCGCTGGTTGACAAGTTCGACCCTTTTCACATAATTCAAAGTCCAACCTAGGACAGTCAGCAGAAAATAAAGCTCAGTTTGGGCCACACAGGACTCCAGACCATCCCTGATCCATCCAGGATCTCCAGTGGCCACGGGAACACCTCAGTGTCTGTAGTGTATCCCAGGTCACCACCCCTTTATACATGTTTTACAGCAGAACCACAAGGGCTGAAGTGCCTTTAATTTCACTGTCACACTGTCACACCTCAAACCCTCCAGAGCTTAAATCAAATACTCCTGGGTGGAAATCAATAACACCAAATTCAAACAGCCAGTGAGGCTGATGAACACCTGTACTTCATGTGTTCACTGTTTGTTTATTTAGCATCCAGCCAAAGCCTATTTTCCTAGGGAAAATCAAATGGCACAGTATTCCCCATGGGAGGTGGGTTGGTTTTTTTCCTCTTGCTTATGCAATACTGAACGTTGCTTACATTATACTAGGAGGCATTTGTCAGTGTTACTTTATTGACACCAATTAGTCCTTTATTACATTTTCTGAGATTCATTATGTGCAGTAATTAATATACCAGGCTACCATTCAAATCAGCATCTGTTTAACATTTACGTAAGAAGTGAACTAAAAATACAAAAGAAAAAAAAAAAAAGAAGAAGAAGAAAAGAACCACCACAATAAACCACCACATCCAGAGAAAACCCAAGTCAGACAGCCAGGCTCCTCCAAGACATATGAGAATACTTGACTTGGCACAAATAGGTTTATCAGAATAACTTGACGCCAAAGTTAGCCCACATGAAATATGTGCAGGGTATTGGAGTTTATAGTCATCTAATTACTGAGCCCCAAATCAGCTAATGGAAAATAATTATCTGAAATTATATTAACATATACATATTGTGCTGTTGTTGAAGTAACTCTTGAAAACTCTTAAATCTTTTCTTCCCTGAGAACTGGTACCTCTGACTGCCCTTCCTCATGTATCCCTGTGTTATTTCACACCACACACATCTCACCAATGACTAGAGGCCTTTTAATATTCTCTATGAGCAAAGCATCAAACACTTACAGAAGTGAATACTAGTCAAGAAAGCACTGACACCTTAATTGTGAGCTGTTTTTTAAAGGTGCTTAATTAAAAATTGGAAACACATATAACAGCACCATTTGTACAGTGTATTAAAAGGATCTCGCTCTGCACAGGTTCTCTCTGGCAGTCAAATAGAGCCATTAAAGAACCCCACATTTAAAGCAATGCTTCCTTAATGGAAGAAGAAGTCTTTATTTCACACTTTCTTCACTTTTTTTTCTTTTAATCCCTGTTCTTAGATTAAAATTCCCCCATCCTGCCACAGTTCAACCACAATTTTGTCTGATTTTTAAGGAGCTGGCTCAGATTTGCCCACCGCAGTGGGGGAAATCCCCCATAGTGCCTAAAATACATTTATTTTCTCCAACTCCCAGATACCCCAACCCCACTTTGGGATGGTTGAACCTCAGTGGAGAGGTGGGAGGACCATTCCCCTGACCCAGTGACAGGGGCCATGGGGATACAAAAGCCATAAGCCATAAAACTAAAACCATAGACCCAAGACCAAGCTGTTCTCAGTGCTCCTAAGAGCAAAGTGAACGACACGAGTCAGAGCACACCCACAACGGCTCCTGCATTTGCTGCTTGCACAGTTGGTTCAGATTTCACAGAAACAGCAGGTTCCTGGCAGCTTGTTTGCTGTGGATGTTGTGCTCTTTGTGGACCAAGCTCGGTGCAAGATGGAAGAAGTGAACTGCTAAACGGGTTTATTTGCAGAACGCTGCGTGCGGCAGTGCCACGGTATCGGCTCAGGCAGCTGCACCAAGTGTTAGATGCCCTGCAAAACAACACAGGAGGGCTCTCAAGGCATGACAGACACACAGCACTGGAGTTGGGAGAGATGGATTCAGCAAGACTCTGCTTTTCAGCACAGCCTGGCCAACATTCTGCCAGGTACCTCTAAAAACTCCACAAAAACTGAATCTAAGTATTTGATCCAGTGACAATATTCCCCTTTCCATACTACACATCTGTAGTCCCTTTAATTGAGCACCTCATCCTTCACACAACATGGAAAACGTGCATGGAGACACCCTGGACTGGATGAGAGGTCAGTGTGTACCTCTACCAGACACCTCACAACTGAATATTAAATTTATTCAGCTTTCATCCCAGGCTTCTCAAAGTAAGGATGGTCCCTTCAAGAGAGGCACCCAGCTAATAACACACATGATGCTAGCTGGCCCAGTGACCATAAACAACCATGGCCATATTCAGGTTTTGAGCCATCTTCCCCAAACTCAGAACTGTACATCAAGGTCTTTGGGATTTTAGAAGACAGTAGTTAAAAGGGATGAGCCACATACGCCGTGTTGCTCCTCGCACCATACGATCAGTAGTATCTGTGCAGTAGATATAGACAAGCACATTAGTACTATTCAGTATGAACTATGGAGTAAAAAACCCAACTGAAAATCATGGTGTATTTGTCTGAAGAGACCTGACTCCAGGTTTGTAAATGGCAGGAAACCAACCCCTCAACTGTCACACAGCCCATATGCTGGGTCAGTCTGTGAGGTTACCACGGTGGATAAATGGCCACAAAATTAACTGCTTAAAAAGTCCCATAGTTTTAAAAAAAATACTAACATTGTTTAACACTTCATCTAGGTTGGTTTAATTAACAGTGCTTCAAACACAGCTTTCCTTCCTGATACCTTACAGAACATTCAAGAGTGCAGTCTAATTACAAGTCACAGGACAGTTTTCTTGCAGATCCTTTATCTTGAGGGGAGCACGATTGATCAAAGGCATGAAAGCACTCGCCATGACACATGCTTCTGACTTGCAAACCCGAAGCTTGCCTTAAAAAGGCAATTATCATTCATATCAAGTAACTAGAAACCAGACAACCTGGTCCTGCACACACTATGAAGCAGTGTACCATTTCCTCTGGGACCATGTTAGTGGTACCTGGCCAATGCCACTAAATTGTTTAGAAATTAAATACAATAACACTGCTGAGCCTCTCTCCTCATGACCACCACCTGCTTTTTGTTCCATGCTGTTCTACCACATCTCACTAGGCTATAAGTGGTATCCAAGCATCCCATGGATGTTAATGGATTTAGCCTGGCACTGACACTGCACTGGGAAAGATTTGCCATTGGTATGGGGGGAATTGAAATCCAGAAGGTAAAAGCCTTGTCTGGAGTCGCAATGGGAATGTTTTTCTCCTGAGTTCCTGATGGTTGTCACAAACCCATGAACAGTTTTCTATGGTGGATTGAGATGTTCAGCTTCAAAGACAAGCAGATTCCCACCCTTTCTTCCCCAGCTCTGCTTTTCTTACCCTGGCATGTGGCAACTGAGATTTTCTGCTTAGACTGCTGGGAAGGATGCTTTACAAATTGTGCATGCAGAAGCCCTGCATTTCAAGTACGAGCTAAACCAGCTGAAATGGGGAGATATGGATGTTTAATGAAGTGGGACCATCAGAAGGAATAAAATGTGTGCAGAAAGTAAAAAAAAAAATTTCAAAAAAGCCCCCTTGCATTCTCTAGATATCAGGGTTTACAGCAAATCATAAAGTTCAAGCATTAATAGATGAGTTAACCTGGACATTTAATAGAATCCGCAAAAATGTTTTATTTCTATGGGAAAGTTCCAATCATTGCACTTTGATAGAGCCTTTGCTACATCGACTTGATTTCCATCTGAGGCTGTCAGAAAATGCCAAAGGGACAATCAGACAAAGAGTTGAAAGTGCCAAATTTTTTTTTCTGCTTTCACACAACTTTTGCACGATCCAACCCCTCATAAATCCAGTTCCTGTTAGAAAACAGGCAGCATCCTCCCTGAAACATCTCTCTTTTCCTACTAATTACAGAGTGAGAGGTGTTCACCCATATTTTCTTCACCAAAGATAAAACCCTTTTTATTTTTTCTGTAAAAAATACTAAAATTTAAATAAAGCATCAATACAGAGGCATTTAAAAGTAACAGAAAATTAAAACTGTTATCACCTGCCAAAGAATATAACACACTTTGAAAAGCTGCCAGATCTTTTGCTGGATGCAAACAACCCTACTCCCCACTCCAGTGGTCTTTTTCATCTGCTTCACACAATTGCAACCATATTCATTTAAATTACATTGCTTCTGATTTTGAATGGTATCACTAAAAAAAAAACCCACGATCAAACAAGAGGAATGATGTTTTTCTGATAGAATCTGAATTTCCTGAAAGGGAGAGAACAAAGACAGTTTCTTTGTACATCTGCCATTCACAAAAAAAGGTAAATTACTCCATTTCTCTGCTTTTGGTGGTTTTGTCACCGTTCTGTATCTGCAAGTTTATCAGCAGTACATTTAGAAAGGCAGCTTGCCACAATATCTTTGCCAAAGTGCATTTGAACAAGATAAGAATAACTCCACTCTGGGTGGTGGAAATAAACTTGCACGTTACACTAAGCAATAACATCTACAGCAAGAAAATTAATCACATTGTGTGTATGTTAATTAACACTCGCAGTATGAATTTAATAGCTATAATCTTCTGACCTGTGCTATGTGGGAGGTCCAGCTAGTGCATTGTCTATTATGGACTTTATTTCATATTCTGCAAACGAGATGAGACTACAACTCACTTCCCAGAAGCCTGAAGACAAAGTGGTTCTGCGAGAAGGTTCAGCATGGAGCACACTAAACAACAACCACCCAGGCAAACCCAGTTCTGATAAGGATGAAATATTTGGTGAGAGTGAGGACAAGGAGGAGAAACACCAACTGGTGTATCAGCTACCTGCTGGTAACCAGACAACTCCTCTACCACATGGAAGACAGCAACACTTACTACTCCCATCCCTTCCACAATCAGTTTCCATGTACAGGTCCAGCCATGACCCAGATTATTTTCCTATGCTGGACCCATAGAACCATTTGATGATCAAGAGAAAGAAGTCAGGCCTATGAAAACTTGGTGACCACGTATTTTACATTTATTCCTGTGTGTGAACCCAGTTAAATCCATCAGCACATCGAGAACCAGGCTTGGAGTCCAACTTGGCCTGGACCACCACAGATTCACACCTGCCTCTGTCCCTCCTGTTGAAAAAGCTTCACAGGATGATTTGTAGAAAAATAATCCTATGGATTGGATGGGTGCTAAGACATTTGGCCAGACTCCTCATCTTAAAGACATTCTAAACTCCAACATATCCACAGTGTAATTCTTCTGGATAAACATATCCATGTAGTGTCTATTCCCAGTAGTCCAATACCAACAGACATACAGGTAAACAGCCTCAGCCACTTCATCTAAAACTTACTTTGGAAATATTCACTGTTTTAAAAGGAAGGTGTGGTCCTGTCAAATAAATCTTTATTCAGCATCTCTGTACAAATTTATTTATTTATTAGAGAGCACTCAGACAATTAAGATGAAGAATACCCTGTATTTTAACTAGCAATCATTTAGGTCTAGTAAACTAAATTGAGAGGAAAGCAGATGTTAAAGACACCTGTAAATACAGGACAGGGGACTGAGTTTGAATCCTGAGACTGGAAACTATAAAGTACCAAATGTCTTTCAGCTGAAAACAACAGATTCTTACTCACACTCTCTTCTCTTTCCTCTTTTTCCTCTCAGTGCCAAGTCCTGAGCTTGAAGCCTATTTGCAGTCTGAACATTTAATATTTGTTGCATTTCAGTGCAACTCAGTCCAGTGCAGTGAGTTGGGACAAATACTGTGAACCTGTTAAAGTCCATCAAAACCTCAAGATAGGCCTGAAATAGGACTGGTGAGGGGTTTATTTATGGCTTTATTATTGCA
>VXBZ01009102.1:148606-167440 GCA_013399135.1 Heliornis fulica
ATACTAAAATTTAAATAAAGCATCAATACAGAGGCATTTAAAAGTAACAGAAAATTAAAACTGTTATCACCTGCCAAAGAATATAACACACTTTGAAAAGCTGCCAGATCTTTTGCTGGATGCAAACAACCCTACTCCCCACTCCAGTGGTCTTTTTCATCTGCTTCACACAATTGCAACCATATTCATTTAAATTACATTGCTTCTGATTTTGAATGGTATCACTAAAAAAAAAACCCACGATCAAACAAGAGGAATGATGTTTTTCTGATAGAATCTGAATTTCCTGAAAGGGAGAGAACAAAGACAGTTTCTTTGTACATCTGCCATTCACAAAAAAAAAGGTAAATTACTCCATTTCTCTGCTTTTGGTGGTTTTGTCACCGTCCTGTATCTGCAAGTTTATCAGCAGTACATTTAGAAAGGCAGCTTGCCACAATATCTTTGCCAAAGTGCATTTGAACAAGATAAGAATAACTCCACTCTGGGTGGTGGAAATAAACTTGCACGTTACACTAAGCAATAACATCTACAGCAAGAAAATTAATCACATTGTGTGTATGTTAATTAACACTCGCAGTATGAATTTAATAGCTATAATCTTCTGACCTGTGCTATGTGGGAGGTCCAGCTAGTGCATTGTCTATTATGGACTTTATTTCATATTCTGCAAACGAGATGAAACTACAACTCACTTCCCAGAAGCCTGAAGACAAAGTGCTTCTGCGAGAAGGTTCAGCTTGGAGCACACTAAATGACAACCACCCAGGCAAACCCAGCTCTGATAAGGATGAAATTTCTGGTGAGAGTGAGGACAAGGAGGAGAAACACCAACTGGTGTATCAGCTACCTGCTGGTAACCAGACAACTCCTCTACCACATGGAAGACCGCAACACTTACTACTCCCATCCCTTCCACAATCAGTTTCCATGTACAGGTCCAGCCATGACCCAGATTATTTTCCTATGCTGGACCCATAGAACCATTTGATGATCAAGAGAAAGAAGTCAGGCCTATGAAAACTTGGTGACCACGTATTTTACATTTATTCCTGTGTGTGAACCCAGTTAAATCCATCAGCACATCCAGAACCAGGCTTGGAGTCCAACTTGGCCTGGACCACCACAGATTCACACCTGCCTCTGTCCCTCCTGTTGAAAAAGCTTCACAGGATGATTTGTAGAAAAATAATCCTATGGATTGGATGGGTGCTAAGACATTTGGCCAGACTCCTCATCTTAAAGACATTCTAAACTCCAACATATCCACAGTGTAATTCTTCTGGATAAACATATCCATGTAGTGTCTATTCCCAGTAGTCCAATACCAACAGACATACAGGTAAACAGCCTCAGCCACTTCATCTAAAACTTACTTTGGAAATATTCACTGTTTTAAAAGGAAGGTGTGGTCCTGTCAAATAAATCTTTATTCAGCATCTCTGTACAAATTTATTTATTTATTAGAGAGCACTCAGACAATTAAGATGAAGAATACCCTGTATTTTAACTAGCAATCATTTAGGTCTAGTAAACTAAATTGAGAGGAAAGCAGATGTTAAAGACACCTGTAAATACAGGACAGGGGACTGAGTTTGAATCCTGAGACTGGAAACTATAAAGTACCAAATGTCTTTCAGCTGAAAACAACAGATTCTTACTCACACTCTCTTCTTTCCTCTTTTTTTCCTCAGTGCCAAGTCCTGGGTTGGTAACTTGAAGCCTATTTGCAGTCTGAACATTTAATATTTGTTGCATTTCAGTGCAACTCAGTCCAGTGCAGTGAGTTGGGACAAATACTGTGAACCTGTTAAAGTCCATCAAAACCTCAAGATAGGCCTGAAATAGGACTGGTGAGGGGTTTATTTATGGCTTTATTATTGCATCTTCCCCAGGAACTGTGCATATTTATCTCAAAAGCTGGCTCACAGGAGACTGAGGCATCAGCCACCTCAGGGGGTGTAAAAGGAACCCCCAGAATGTGCTGAAGTCAGCTGAGCTGCGATGCATCTGCAGGATTTCTGACTCTGAACTCACTCCAAACTGCACTTTCCCAGTCAAACTTCACAACACAATTTGATCTTTTACATTCTGTAATTTCACTGTACTAAGTTAGCAACAGCAAATATTACTCCAGATGAATCCAATGAGAAAACTTGATTGTAGCTCAGCTTAATGTTTTGATCAAAAGCCAGTCACGTCTTTCATCGCCGTTTTGCTTGCTGCTTTTAAAAAATAATTTAAAAAAAAGCAATAATAAACAGCATCATTTTCTTTTGTAGGCAATGCAGAGACACATTAAGTACTCCAGAATCAAAGTGTTCCTGCTTTGGAACTTCCCTCTTGGCATGAGTTCCTGTGTTGGGAGAATTTAAGATTTAGCTCAGCCACCACCGTTACCCAACTCCACGTACCTTGGGTTTATTTTCTGCATTCTCATGGTATATCCACAGGACAATTAAGCCACAGTCACTGAACAGTCTCCCAAATTTCCACTTATGCCTCTAGGGCTGCATTTCATGGTATTAACATTCTCCTGGACCACGAGGGCTGCTGGTGTCATCGAATATATCGGAGAGAGATTGATGCATTGAAACCGTTTCTGCTCTGCATGTCAGCATGCCAGCCACTGCTTCCTTGTGGGGATCATCCTATGCAGAAATCTATACCAGCTCAGCTGCCAAAACCTGAGCTGGCATCACGTACCAGAGCCAAACTGAGGGACTGAAGCCCTGAGATAACATTCAGGGACTGCTTTGCTCACTCCAAATGGGATTTGTGTTGAGCGCGTACGTGCAAGGTGAGGATTAGCTTACACCGCTTTCATGTTTATAATGTCTGAAGAGAAAAGAGAAAACAAGGAATACAAAGGAAGGCAGCAGGTGAGATGATCAACAAGCAGATGAAGGAGGCTGAGGGCAGAGAGGAAACAATCAGAGTGAATATTTCTTTGTGTGGCAGCATCACCCGCAGCCCTCCAGCGAGAGCAAGAAGGTCCTTGCAAGGCACACTGACCAGCTCTCTTTGCCCCAATAACTATCACACTCCATTCAGAACCTAGAATGGAAAAATCTATAATTTTTTAATGAATTTTCTTATGCCAGTGAGGAAGCCAGCCCACGTGGCCATGCTCCACAGCAGCTGGAGAACACCTACCCTGCACAGATGGTGGCTCACGGTGCAACCAGGGTAACAGGTACCTTCAGTTTGTGCGCATCACTTCCAGGATACCTCAGTGAAAAGCTCCCCAGTTTGTGGCAGTGAAATAAAAAATTTGCATAATTGCTCTGGGTGAAAAGATGCTAGTGCCATCATCCCTCTCTAAGGTGTGTTATTTTAGTTCATGTTGTGTAAAAATGAAAGTTGGGATGAGTGCATGTTGCTGGCAAACTGTATCTCAAAGAAATAGTATTCCTTTTTGCCAACAAGCCTTGCCTACCCAACCCAGCACTAAAAATTCCCCCAATGTCAACAGGAGAAAATTAAAGACTTAAAGGAAAAAGCCACAAAACAAAACAAAAAGGCACAACCAAACAACAGGCAGGTATATTCAGGTGCATCATGTTCCCAGGTCAGATAAGATTTTTCACAGCTTGTTATCAATAAACCTCATCTCTCTCATTCCAATTCTGAGGCAGAGCTGAGCTCGATGGAAATGTCCAAATGTACATTCATTCTTCATTTACATCCTCTGTGCTTTCCATCCCAGTCAGGACCAAAGTTAGGTAAGAGCAGCAGACCAGATGAAGTTATACAGAACAAGTATAAAAACTGACTTGCAAGCCTTAAAGCCTGTTTAACCATAAAGTGTTTCTTGACCCCAGATGTAAGATTAAGGCTCAGAGGACAACCCAATTTCAAGATGCCCCAATAATCTTCCAAACAGCTTTCTGGCCAGCTTTTCTCCTCAGAATCCAATCCCAGGTGTCTAAGCCTGCATTGAAGGCATTGCCCATCACATAGTGAAGTCTGTATCCCATCACCTAGGTACTGGGTCTTGATTACTGCAAACTGTATTAATCAGATGGGCTATGACACAGACAGGCACTTTACCAAAGGAAGAATTAATGATCAAAAGCTGGAAATAGAAACCAGGACTTCTGAGGCAGGCTGAAAAGAAATCTGAGGACAATCGACTTTGTAATCAACCGAAATGGAGAGAGACTGACTCTGAAAGGCTTTTTCATTTCCCTGCTCAAAATGAAAAGAGAGCAGAAGAGAGAGCCCTAGACGAGCAGTCAGAGGCAAGAAGCTGGGACCTGTTCAAAATAAGAGGAGGAGAAATGAGGTACAATTCTGGTGAGCAGGGAGAGAATGATAAGAAGGTCCACATGAGGCTCCAGGCTGCTTTTTAAATGCTGTCCCTGACAGCCCAGGAGCCATGGCAGAGTCTGTTCAAGGTATTTTTATTTATTCACTCACTATTAATCTCCTGTAATCACAAATCTTGACCCTTCCTCCATCCCTCAGCTTGCCTTGTCTGTGAAGGGACAGGACCACTCACGAAGACTGCAGATGGGACAGGGTGAGGACTGCAGAAAGCCTCCTAAACCCAGATGCTTCGGGATGAGGCAACGCTCACAGATGTCACCACAGCAACCACACTGCTGGTGCTGAGCTGAAAAGCCACAAAAATCTGAAATATGAAAGCCACTGGACAAAATTAAAGGTCTCTGCAGTTTTCTTTAGGAAAAAAAAATAAGAGTAACTGCTAAAGTATCTGGTGGCAGCCCAGCTTTGTTCAGACTGTGTTTCTGGTAGTAGAGCAGAAGTTATCCAAATAATCATAGTGTGTCATCCTCGCTTACAGGGCTGATGCTGAGGTTCAGCACAGACCTTAATCACAGGGAGGCAGCCAGTGACTCCAGCTGCCTGAACCTCGTGCGTGTGAAGTGTCAACCCAGCGGGGCTTTTGCCTTACAGTTCTTTATGGCACTTTCCAGCACCTGAATGTACAGTACTAGGTACAGGGACCCTCTATTAATACTGTAATTTACATAATTACCCATCTGACTCTAGCAATGATGTCTGTGGTTGGCACAGAGCAGAGCAGAGGAGTGAGAGTCTGTTCTGTCTGTCAGGAGTGACACGGGAAGGCGTTAGGTAGCGAGCCCAGCGCTGAGCTCGTGTCTCCTGGCACCCAACAGTTTTGCTTGGAAGGGTTCTAATGGGGGGAAGGGCACTACCCTTACACCATGCAACTGGAAATACAGAGCTCCCTTTCCTGATTTTAGGATTTAATAAACACCTGCAGCTCCTCTTGATTTAGGCACTGGAAATGAAAACACCCCCACGTTACATTTTTTCTGTTCCCTCTACTTCCCTTCTAACCTCCCTCCTTTTCAACTCCCATAAATTACTAATCTCTTTTTCACATTTATAAGGAATTATATTTTTTTTCCCTCCTCTTACAAAGCATGACAGCCCCTGGAATATTTCTGCTGGCAGTCCTGTGATGATGCATTACTTTCATACATCATCAAAACAATAGCACATAAATGATGTATGGCAGCCATGGATTATCCAAATGACGGTAGCAGGATGACAGAGAGCTGCAGCCCTATTAGGGCACTGCTGGCAGAAATATTGCCAGGAGAGTTTCACTTTGGTCAAAACAAGGATTCATTCTGTCATGGGGGAACAAGCTCAAAGTGCAAAAGGAATGTAGGTATAACACACCAAACAATTACTGTACTTACCACGGTAATGAAACTACAATGTCTCTGTTTGCTTGGAAAATAGATCACCCTTGCTCTGTGCCTGGGTGCTAAGAGATAGTATTGATCATTCACCAGTGACTTGAAATTCTTTGGCTTACATTTCATAGCCTGTTTTTAAAAAAATATATCTGGCATAAATCAATATCCAAATCTGTTGGTTCAAGGCTACAGAAGCCTTCAGATTACACATATAGAGATAAAATGATAGCCTGATTCTTATCTCACTCATTTAATAGCTGTTACATTTGTCTAACTTTAATGCCTTAATCTATTTTTCCAGAATTACACCACTGTAATTAAGACTGCAATTAATCCTGTCATTTACATGATTTCTTTCAACCCATCTTCCACCTACACCCAACCGCTGCCATTTAAGCAAACCTCAGATCCCAACACAATTAGGGAATGGTGTATTGTATAAACCAGTTCAGACCCCCAGTAATATCAGTGAAAACTGCCAGATTTTCCAGTGACCCACACAACACATACCCCAAGGCTTCCCCATTCGATTTCTCCCCTCAAAAATCAGGCAAAAAATTCTATATATTATAAATTATGTTAAAACATTGGGCAGCTTCTATATTTGCAAGCACAGCCCACCTCCTCCTTGGTATGCTTAACTAGAACAAATTGAACCTTTAGATTTCAAATATTTTTTCACTGAAAAAGAAAGGCAAGAAAGGAAAGCAGTGCTGAGGAATTGGCAAAACTACATGTTTCTAAAATTCAAGCTGATTTTGTAAATCACTTGTACCAAGTAAACTGAAGGGAAAATTGAAAGAGTAAGTTAGTATTTTATATATTCTTAACTTTAAAGGAAAAAAAAAATCCTTCTGATTCCTTAGAGACAACACAAATCTCTCAAGCTTACAGTTCAGTTTAGTCTTGGGTGGAAAAGAAACTGGGGTCAGGGGTTCTTTGGATCCTAATAAATCTGATGCCAGATTTCTGGCATTTTTCCTTCCCATGCAGCCCTCCCTTCTTTCCTTACCAGTTATAATGACTTATTTAGTCTTTCCTAGCCAAAAAGCATGATTTCTTTTTGCATGTCTGTCTCTCATCTTGCTGTTGCAGCATCAATTTTGCTCCTGACCACCCAACTCCACTGGCCTTCTTGAGTCTTTTTCTTTATGGCATTCTCCGATACTTTGCTCTCTATTTTCCCCTGAAACCTGCAATTTTCCAGGCTCTGCTGTCAGCTTTTAGAAAGCACAAAGATCAGAGTTCACCAAGCTAGTTTTTCTGCCAAGAGTACTCCAGGGGAGGAACACAACACGTGCCATCAGGATTGTCTCAAGCAGCCTATGACTAACACAAAGAGAAAATAAAACGTCCAAGATGCTATAGCTAGAGAACAAACAGATGGTGAGACTGGAGAAAGGCTTTCTGACTTCTGCTCACATTTTTGGGGAAGAAAGAAAAAAAAATAACCTCAGAATATTACAAGTAGGAAAGAAATGAATGTGGAAATCAAGAATTTTGGTCCCATTTCAGCTCCCCAAGAAGCAAAGTGACACCAAACGGAGCAGCAAGGTTGGGAATCTGGACTCAGCAACTGCTCAGACCTGTAATACAGACCTGGAGCCTGTCAGCTGGCTGCTGGTCAGAGTATTAGCAGGGGTGTTAAACTGATCTTTTTCTGCTTGCTTCAGGGCATGCCTGACATTTTATTTATGCATAGCTAAGAACAGTGGTACCACTTATTTCCAGAGAATAAAGTCATGACAGAAATGTATTTGTGAGCCTGGTTCAACTCTTCCATTGCCTTCAGTTATATTCCTTTGAACTTCTGGATTTTTCTGATAAACAAGTTGCTCAGATAAAAACTAATTCCTGACATTTAAGCAGTTGAGAGAAAAGAAATCTTCAGTATGGAGTGTAGGTTTCAGGTTTAAGAAAAAGGGATTTAATTCCACCAGGCAATGACAAGCTCCTCTTTCAGAGCTCCATCCCCAAGTAATCTCAAATCACTTTACAAGCTTTAATAAAGGAACAGTGTTAAAGAGATTTCGTCTATTCTAATTATTTTTAAATCCATTTTCATACAAAACAATGTCAGTTTTGTAACCTAGTTTTTCTCTTCCTCACCACCCCTTTTTAAACTTTCATTATAAGCTATTATTCAACTTGCTTTTTTTCTTTAATTTTTTTTTTTTTTTATTTCTGCAAAGGTCTTTCAGGGAATTAATTTTCAAGGAAAATGGTAGCATTATTCACATACCTGAATTTTTCCAAATAGAAAAACCTAAAAAGAAATTAACCAGCAATGCTATATTATATCTCAAATTTGATTAAAACATGATGTGAAATTCTTAATGACAGCTACTAATTATTGGGCACTTCAGCCCCAAACCTGTTTGCTACAGGCTCATCCAAACTGCCAAGGTAAAACCCCAACATCACTCCTTCAAAAATTTGGGAGCAATTACTTACTGTAATCTATCTTATCTCTCCAGTGACACAGTTTATCAGCACTGGCATTGTATATACAGATGACTCAGTGAAAATTACCCTGGGTTATTTATGGCATTCTTGGGGTGAACAAAACACTCTGCATTCCTGCTCTCAGCAACACCTGTATAAAATATGTTTTAATGGAAGACCATCACTCAAAGGACTTACAGGCCTCCAGATTGTGTTTTATAGAGACAATACAAAAGAAATTATGAAAGATAGTGGGAACCTGTAGCATCCTACATGGCTGCCCCATTAGTGCAACAGAGATGGATTGTCAGTGACCTTTTTAGTAGAAATTATTCAAGAAAATGTTGTTTAAGAAATGAGTATTAACACAGCAGAGAGCAACAGACTGTGCAGAGCTTTGGGAATTGAATAGCACTTTATTCTAGGTTTAAATTTAGCAACTGCCAATGCAGTCATGCAAAACTGCAATAGAACTTGCTAACACCATCTGCAGGAGAGGTGCTCGTCCCTGATAGCCCCCGAGGCTGAGAACCACAAGTACCACACAGACCCGATTGTGTGTCAGATGGGAAGGAGACCACTCCCACTAAAGACAGAAGTGTTCACAGAACCAAGGGGGCTCTCAGAACTGCTCTGCACAGAGGTTCAGGTGGAGGGAGACTTGTCTCCATCCCCTCTCCGGTGGTGAGGGAGCACAGGGCCAAGGCACAAGTGGATTAAGGCAGGAAACAAAAAGCAGATGTCAGAGCCTCAGACCAATACCACAATGTAAAGACCTTCTCGCTTCTTCCTCATAACACAAGCAGCAAAAAACCACAAAAAACCTCCAACAAAGTGCTCACCAACCCCTCCCAGCTTTATGCATCAGCAAAGCCAGAAAGACCCTGAATTGTGCTTGTGACTGCAAGGCAGCAGAGCCTGCATCTCTTCATGCAGCGACTGCCTGACTGTATCCCTTCCAAAGAAGAAATCACCAACAATAGGCTGCAGGAAAAATCTAGATATTCCCTTCTTAACGGCCAGGGGAGTCAACTGGGGCTTTGAACAGCAGAAGTCAGGAGCAAAGGCAGATCATCCCTCCTGGACCTTTCAGGCGTGCAAACATAGATGGCAAAACCTGTAAGACTTGTGTGTGGACTTGAAATTTCATAGAGGAAAAGGAAAACCATTGTGATTTATTGATTTTCTTCCTCTGTGTTTTTCTGACAAAGGTTGAATTTAACCCAGCATGCTAAAGCTTGAGAATCACCATCCTTAATAAACGCAAAGTAGATTATTAAGTTAGGTAGCTGCTGTTGCATAGGAACCTCTGGGTGCTATTTATACTGAGGTGTATATATGGAAACTATAGTAACTGGGTTTTGGGGGTTTTTTTTCCAACTAGAAAAGCCAGTATTACACAGATTTGTAATTCAGGAACTTGGTCAATACCAGGCTGCACTGATTTGATTATTTTATGTCCAGAAGGGATCAGATCCTTTCCTCTCCTGTGAGAGACTTCTATTCAGGTCTATGCTTTTTTTTTTTTTTCTTTCTATTTTAAGCTTTCAGAGCATTTTCTGAGTCCCTCTTCCCCAACAGCACCTCTATGAAGTGGTTTTCCCTGCAGTCTTTCTCTCTGGGCACATCATATCAGACCCAGCTGCATTAAACACCCTGTGCTGTCAGGGTCTGGGCAAGGCAGAGGGAAGCTGGTACCCAGGTGTCCCATGCTGGCAACAGACAAGTGACACGCTGTAGGCTGGCAAAGCAATGTCCTAACTGCTTTCTCCAGTCCAAACAAAATAACAAAGAGCACCCTTCACCTTGCAGGATGAAGCCTTAATACAGAAGATAACAGCAATGCCCAGGCTGGTTGTTGCGGTCAACTGAAAAGAATCGTTTGACCCGGACATCTAAATCAGGTTGTCACACTGTGTGGTGCTGGAAATGGGACTGTGCATTTGGGCAACTTCTGTTCATCACTTCCCAAACATCCGTGACCTGAGTGTTTCAGGTCAGAGAAATGAAAGACAAAGTAGTTCAGCTTCAGAAAAACAAGTTCAAGAGGGCAAAGAAACGATGCAGCTCTCAGCAACTCAGTCTTCTCGCTAAAGCAGCCGTGTCTTTTGAGGATACTATTTTAACTGGCAGAAAGAACGTTTGTAAATGGTTGTCCCACGTCATTCTTTCAGGTCTCTCTAGCTACCAGTCATCTCAAGTGAGCCCATCAGGGTAATATATAGGTGTTACAGACCCACACATCCCCACTGTTTCTGCTAGCAGCTTCCAAAAGAAGCTGGTTTTTTGGTATTTGGGTTTGCAATTAAAGCCAAGCACAAGTACAAGCAGGAAAATATTATATATATCACCCAATAGTCACACTCCTCCTTTCCTTGATCACAGCAGCACTGTGCAAAGCTCTGTATTGCTGACTGGCCTTCAAAAAGTCATTTTAGCCACTCAGTAGCTTAAATACCTGCATTGCTGCCTTGGTCTCCTCACAAACCTGAGCGCTTCCCTCTGTAAAATATTAATGCAATCCTGTTCCAGACATCTACACGCTGCACGGCACTATTAGCATACACTGAAATGAAAGGTGAAGGCAAAGAAAAGATTTAAATAATGTAGCTGATACCTAAAAATATTTGCCAAAGCTGAAAATCATTGTGAGGCCACCTGTGATCCAGCTCTATTCCTGGAACAGATGATTGATCTTCTCCCATAATGCAAATGAAGAAAACCACATAATCACACGGCAGTTTTATTCCAGCCTCGCAAGAGCCATCCCTCACTGCCACTGTGCTTTACTCTTCTTCTTTCTCAAAACTTTTCCAAAACAAAAAGAAACAAATACATTTGGATTAAAAGGGATAAGCATTGCAAACCACATGCAGATCAACTATTCCTTAACTGGCTCCAGGATATAGGACAGTATAAACTCCAACAAAGCGATGGCACTGCAGCAAAAGCAGGAGTAAAACACCAAATCCAACACAAAACTCCTGCATCTCCTTCTCTTTTTCTGAGGGCTGTGCTGAAATGAGTCCCCAAAGAAAAGATTAGAAGTCTTGAGTAGAAAGCAACTCCTAGATAGAGGACAACTGTTTGCTGAGCCTCATATTTGCACTTCCCAGCCCTTCGTGGGGCACCCAGGATGGACCAACCTCATTTCTCTGTGCTTTAACTGCAATGCATGTGGGACCCTTGTGTATTCCACTGGTCTCAAACCCTTTATTTGCAGTGCTTTTCTGCATGAATATCTACCCTTAAATCTAGCCAAAGATTTTTGTTGTATGGGAGAGAAAAATACCACTCACTGATACCGATTACTCTCACTGAAAAGGAAATGCAATTAAGGGGATGGCAGAGATCCACAGGATCAATGCAGTCACGTTAAAGGAAAACACTTCCCAGTTTTGTATGTCCCAGTGAGACTCATGGGAAACCCTTTACTGTACCTGCTGAAATTAGGCAAGCCAGAGGAGGCTGCCTTTTGCCTGCCCTTCCTCAGACAGGTTCTGTCTAGACCAACACGTTAGAAGACTGAAATACTCTATAATGGTAGAGCACCAGACATGTGCCCTCCAGCTTGCCAGGGAGGGAAACTACTGGAAGTGGCCAGTTCTAAAACCCCTGAGGTTTCAGCTTGATGTCTGAAGCTGGGTCAGTCAGAGCATAGCTTCCACTTCAAGAATCATCAGTGTGTCATTGAAGGTGTTGGTATTTCTGAGCTCTGAGCAAGGAAGCTGGTTTGAATACAAGGATCCTCCTGCCTCTGCATTGCACAGTGCATGATTTCAGCTACAGCAATGCCAACCCCTACCTGGTGTTAACCTGCATTCCCACTTCACCTGATGGATGCACACAGAGAAAAACCTTATTCTCTAGCATTCTGCTGACCTTCATCAAAGGCACAGGAAAAGAGGAGGAGGGGACACAACAAGCCATGGTTCTGAGAAGTACCTCACAACCCACCCAGAAAACTGACTGTCCACAAAGGATGCTTTTCATTTGCACTTTTAGGCTTTGGGGCTTTGATGTTTTATTGATTTTTTGGGGGTTTCTTTTTAAATAGAAAGGCTACATACACACAAGAAATGGGTGACACCTGCTCTGCAATTATTCAGTGAGTTCCCACTTTATATCGCTGGAGAAAAACACAAGCTAATCTGGGAGACTGATCCCAGAGAAGCCAAAAGTGTTTCTTTAATGGATTAATCTAACACATTGTTTCTGTAAGCATAACACTCAATCCTCCTTTTATTTATAGCATTGTAGACTGGGGGGATGCCATCACGTCAACCAAGTGACATGGGTGCTGATGAGAGGGTAATCACACCCTCTGCAATGTCCCATTTCTCCTTCCAAAAGCCCATAGGGAACACATAAGAGTCTCAAATGGCACAGACAAATATTGTGATGTGGGATGTACCACAGTGCTGAACTATTTGGCAAATAGTCTCGTTCACTGATATCCTGCGACATAATTGTAGTTCCCAAACAATACATCATTAACATGTGAATGTACGACACAGATGAAGAGTGAAATACTGCTTTACATCTGCATAACGACACGCACCAGAGCTCTGCTCAAATGTCTTTGCAGCCTGAAAAGAGTCAGAGAACAGCTACAAAAAACCTTTGATTTGGAGCAAAGCAGACAAGAGACAGCCCTGCACCATATCCTTCCGAAATACAGAAGGAATTTAAAATACACACCATGCAGTTATGCAGATGTGATTTTAACAAGGCATGCACAAACATGTTTATTTCCATTTTTGTAAGTTTAAACTCTAAGAAAGAACCTTCAATCCACGTTCAGCTCACTTGGGCTAGTGACATCATAATTTTTTTCCATGGTTGCCATGACACAACAGACCAGTTAATACCTGAAGTCGCATCACTGCCAACCTGAATTGAATTCAAATTCTTAATATCCTACCAGCAATCCACTAGCACCACTGCAGAGAATAGTTGACATTGCTTAACACTAAAGAAAAAAAGGAAAAAAATCAAATTACTCTTCAGTACTGTCTAATTCCATGGGAAAAGTACATAAAGATGGATACATCTGACATTCATTTTATTAATCAGACTATTTTTGGTAGATAAGCCAGTCAAGAAAACAGCAGGAGTTTAATAAAGTATACATTAGTAGAACAATTATGGAGTAGTTGCAGCAGACTGTTCCCTCTGATAGCGAGCAGTAGGAAGCACAGTTCAGCTGGAACACAATATAGCAATGCAGTATTTAAGCAAATAATAAATTTCATGGTGTGTTAGCCTCTAGGTTATATTCTGCAAAGCAGGTTTTGAAAAAGTTAGGGAATGTCTGATATATTTCAATTTTCCATCCACCCTTTCAGTATCACATTTAAAAGTGGAGGATCTCAAAATCAACAGAGGTTTTATAATCATCCTACATATTAATATACGTAGTTTGCAGGCAGGGATACAGCCTGGATTTTATTACTTAGTGAAGTCAGAGTCAGGGCTGAGCCTGTATGTCCAGAGCTCCTCTCCTTTTATGCAAACATCTCCTACTCTATGCACTCAGGCTTAAATATCCTAGATGAAGGCTTCTCAAGAGCATGAAAACACAGAAATACATCGAGCTTTCTCTTTCACTTGCAAATCAGACCATTACACACACGTCTAAAATTCCATTTCAATATTATGTACTTTTTTATCTACTGAAGTACTAATGGAGTCCTAATAATTTAGGCCTTATATATTGTAACAGATAATTTATATTTAAGACACTTGTGGAAACAAGGTGCTTTCTCCTACCAAACTGCCAACTGGGCCCAGGCTGAAAGTTTTAGTAAGTCTGGTGTTAATCCTGAAGCCTCTAAAGATAATGGACGTCCTTTCATCGTCATCTAGTGCTGGATCAGTGTAATGGAGTATCACAGACTCCACCAAACACAACCTTGTTAACAGAAGATTTTAAAGGGGACAGGAGAACCCACCCTTGCACATTATTTAACCTGTCCTTTCCTTAATTGCTTTGGAAATGGAAAAGCCTCATCACCACCCTGCTGGTTTTTGTTGTAAGAGGCTCCTGTACGTGGTTTGTGTTTTTTACTTTATTTGAATAATTCCATTAATTTCAGCCAGCTCTTTGATAAAGCTGATATGCAAATGACTAAAGAGCAGTGGCCTGTCCAAACACTGCCATGGGGATGAAACATTTCCCAGCACCATCACACAGCACAACACTGTGAGCAATTTGATCCTGGAAAGATCTATTGTCTCGATGTCGCGGGCAGATGGATGGCAGTGTCTGATATTTCACAGGTGCCTTGAGACAGTTCCTATACCAGCAGGGCTAGCTGCCTCCCCTGACAGCTAACCTATGGATATATAACTTCCAGACACATCCTTCTGCCTCCCCACTCAGCTACACGTCCCTTGCCATGGAAAGAACATGCATTCCCAACCTAGTTGGCAATCAAAGCGACAGCAGGAGCTAGACATGTCAGCCTCCACATTCCCAGCACAGCTTTAGCTGATCTATAACAGTTACAAATCAGTCCTGGCCCTTTTGCTCTACAAAAATCTCATCTGGTGTATCCTTACTGTGACCTGGTTTTCCCTGCTTCATTTTCCCCCAGACACTGAACGTGCAGTTGAAAGATGACCCTGTTCTTCTCCTCAAAAGCAACACATCCACACTCTTCTTAGCATCCCTGCTCTCTCCCTCTCCTTGTTCTCACACTTTCACACTGTGTCCTTAACAGAACTGTATTTGTTATACACACTCAGCTCTCCTGAGCAGTATGACACTTCCCAGCACCAAGCACCAGGGTGTATTGGTGAGGAGAAAGCCGCTTGCTTCTTTGGAGATTGGCTGTTATTAACAAGGATCTGTTCCCGTTTTCCTTAAATACCTCTCCTGCACCTGGAGACAGCGGGAATGCAGCTTGTGGGTGTAGATGGATTTGGGCAAAACTTGCCTTTCCACAGGTTTCTGGGTACCTCAGCTCAACTGTTTGCTTCTCGTGGGGTTTTGTGAACAGATTCACATGGAGGTTTTGAGAGGGAGAAGACTTGTGAAGGGATGTGCTGGTGGTTCACAGGAGCAAGAACCTGACAGACCATCACCCGGCCACTAAAACTGTTCTCTCCAAACTTACAGAAATTAAATTCCATTAGAAACTCTAGATCCCAATAAATCCCCAAGATCAGGAGGGATAAACAAATTACTACAGAAAAAACTAAGAAGTCTGGTGTAAAAATTCAGAATAAGGTAAAAGAGAACTGTGGCAAAAAAAAAAAAAGAAAGAGGTGCTGTGACAGCGTGATGGATGAGGGAAAAAAACCCTTGCAGTGATCTCTTTGATAATGAGGAATTTCTGAGTGCTGGGCACCAACAGAAAATAATGTTAATTTAAGACAGACCATAACCTTGCAGGGTGCAGGCTGATGGCACTGACTCGAGTGACAGCGCTGCAGACTGCGGCTGTCATTGTAGTGACACCATGAAATATGGGGAGTGGCAGAGCATCTTGATCTATGGCAGAGCTGCTCTGAGCTGTTTGGCTGAAATTAGCAAACAATGAGGCAAAAAGCAGCCCCAAACCAAAAAGCTCACCTGGAGAAAGTCAACTATTGCTGCCTTTAAAATGCAGCTGTAATGGGGTGCCTGCTACCCAAACATGGATCACTCTGAGCTACGGGGCTGTGGGAAGACACTCACGATGACTGAATGTAACTCAGCTTGCATGCTTAGTCCAACACTTATTTTTATTTACCCTGAAGAGACTTCCCTGAAGACATTCCCTGCCACAAGGATTTCCAAGGCTGCTTAGTTCTGTTTAAAGTAAAACACGAGTTTGTATGCAAGTTGTTACCAGGGAGGGGAAAGAAAAATCCAGCAATCGAATACAACCATCACTGTGAGTTTTTTGAAAACACAGGAAAGAGGAGAAAAACCTGGCTTTGATACTTAAACATTTCTAAATTTGCAATTCATCCCACCCATTAAAATAGAAACATCTCAGTTCTGCAGCAAGGAATGAGATAGAAGGAGCAGAAAAGCTTTCTCCAAGCTCACCCAGAGCTTTTGTCACAGGCAGGAAGCTCAACACCCAGCTGCCTTGCAGAGCCAACTATTCCACCCATTCCTGTTCAGGGTGGTGTTCCCAACTACTTCTCATTTTCAACATGCAAAGCCATTTTTCCAAGCTGCAATTCTTTTTATATCTCTATTTGGACACTAATAATGCTGTGATGAAGGCAAAGCCTGTGGGAGTTGGGGGTTTCACTCATCCCCAAAGCACGTGTTGGGTAGATTCGTTTGTACCTAATCCTTTGGGCCAACCCAAGGTCAGACAAGAGTCCTTGTAAGGACAGAAGCAGATACTAGTGAAAGGTCAGTGAGAACAGAACATAAAGCACTGGGTGTGGGGTCAGGTGGCCTTTTTAATGCCTTGGAAAACAAGGCCAGAGAATTCAGGATTCTGGCTCTGCATCCTTCTCAAAGCAGCTGCTCGCCCAAAATCTTCACCCAGCCCTTTGAACAGGCTCACGGGGTCCAGTTTCAGGTTTCTTGCAAAGTAAATTAGTGGGGATTTTATAAGGATTTCTCATCTATAAACACAATTAATTAAATAGCTAGGAGAAATCAGCTATTTTACCACAAACAAGGGTATGTGAGCAGCCTTGTTGCCTTGCAGAGACCAAAGCAGTGTGTCCTAAGGACACGCTTGCTGAATAAAAAGGCACTTGGAGTCTCATGCTCTCAGCTCAGTGTTGAAATTGGGTTCTCTAAATTCTAGAGCAGGATTTATAATGACTGGATGAGAACAAAACTGCTCTAATACCTCCTGGTAGCTATAGCACCATGATAGTAATTCTTCATTTAAAAGAATTAGCACAGACAAACACCCAGCTTGAGTAATAACACACTGTGAACAATAGCTGCTGGAAGGCATTCAGTGAGTGCCCAAAGGGCTCGTGCTCTGCTGTCACTCACCCCAACTTCAAGGCAATCAGCCAAGCATCATGGGGAACACAGACCAATTCCAAGTTGCCACCATGGTCCCTGGTGGACAGCAACAGAAAAATTAAATCAAGCAAAGGAAAAAGGGAAAAAAAAACCAACAAAATACAACCACAAAACAGGAAACAAGCCCAAATACCTTCTCCAAGCATCTTACACCATCAAACATGCACAAGTAGTCTAAGGGAAAGGAAATGCAAAGGACCAGGGAAAATTGAAAATGTGAAAATTAACATTTTGGTCACATGTCTCATAAGACAACTGCCTGGCAAAGCAACTACTCCCAGGCACACAAGATACACAAACCAAACAAGCATGAATCAGGAGTGTAGAAGAACTGGCAGAAAACAATAGCTGAACAACAAACAACTACAGAGAGATCCAATTTATCATACCCCCAGAACTTTAAGGGAGAGTGACAGACAGACATTATAACATTTATATTATCTGTGTGCCTTACCCCAAGCATGAAGGAATCCAACACTGCCAGTACTTGGATGAAAAGGGAGGCTAGGAAGAGGGTTGATCATTAAAAGTTATTTGTAGAAATGGGAATCACCTGACTACAAAGCTACTAAACCAAGCAGCTACACCTGTCACTCAGATCCAAATAAATCAGCTGCTTATGGTCATTCTGCAAATACTGGTCCAGGGAAAGCTGAAGCTTAATTGTAGAGGTCAGCAGCCCATGTTTAATTGTTGAAAGAACCTGCTCTTAAAAGTATTTAAATCACTAATGATTAAACTCAGTCAAAAATCACAAGTAATCTTTAAAATTGTTTCTGTCTTACTTTCCTCTAAAACAGTTAAATCATTAGATGTGATACGTGCTTATTCCAAGCAGATGTGAAGCACTAGAAAGGAAAGCATCATGTTTGACCCACAAAGATTGTGAAGATGAAGGAAGAAGACTTTAAAAATAATAATAACAAAAAGGACTATGAGTATGTAAGCACATTCACAGGATAATCTGCAAACCATGATTTAGGAGAGCACTATGTATTTCACACTTGTCATTTAAGAGAGACAATTATGGAGCAGAAGAGCCCTGGTGCTGTGGGAGCGTGTCTTAAACTGTGAATTTATGCTTGTTGTATATGTATTAAAATGTATATGAAAAAAAAGAAAACTCTTGAGGATATGTTGATGCAACAAATGCTTTGATGACATTTAAGAAAACAGGCTATTTACCTCAAAACATTTACATTATAAACACATTCAGTTACTGTCTACATTTCTGTTTGAAAATGTCCTTTAGGCCCTCAGAGAAAATACATTGAGTTTCTCTAAGTTGTAGCTACTCTTAGTAGAAGGAATTCTGCAGTGCAATGAGGAAGACAACAAATATCTATAATTAGCCTGCTTGACTGAAATAATTAAACACTTGAATTTTCAATTCACGTGGCCTGAACCGCTCCCACACCACGTTTCAGATGCACCTCAGGAATAAAGCTGCTGGGAAACCAGTTCAGCCTGATGAAAAAGTTAATAAGAGGGGTTATTTCTCCCCAAACTGGAGAGCCCTGAGGAGAAGGGCTTGGGGGTGTTGGTGGATGCGCTCATTATGACCCAGGAATATGGGTTGATGCAGAAATCCTGCTGTGTTCTGGGGAGAAGGGTCTGTCCCTCTCTGGAGAGACCCCACTGCAGTGCTGCCTCCAGCTCAGGGGTCCTCAGGACAAGGAGGACATGGAGCTGTTG
>VXBZ01009102.1:176968-211658 GCA_013399135.1 Heliornis fulica
ATCACAAGTGGCTTTTCTTACACTAAACAGTTGGGGGTGAGGAGGGAAGTCCCTGACAGTGCCTTACCAACTAGAGTATTTGCAGACCTGCATGTATTTGGTTAAACATTTAAAAATGCATTTAACATTTACCTCGCTCTAAATAGATCACAATAAGTAAATGAACACTGTGCTATTATTACTAAATGCTGGTCATGCTTTCATCTTTAAATTCTCTTCTCTACTATTTCTACAACTAGTAATTTTAATAATTTGTAGCTGGAGCCCTCTAGATTTTTTTGCTTAACTGCAGCAGCTTTCCTTGAAAGCTCCCAACTCCCATCACACCATATATATCAAACTACTCTTTCAACTCCTGCACTTCCAAACACTCTAAACACCTTAATGGCTTTTCTCACTGAACCATAAAAATTATTTATAAATTCATTTTAAGACATTCATACAACGAGGAACTCATAATATGTCGTGAAATACAAATTATATTTACTGGGGGATAAAAAATTCTTCGGGTCTATGTATATGTAATGAAGGAGAAAGTCAACTGATTTTCAAAGTGGACTCTTATTACAAGCAGCCACCAAATGCAAGGTGAGAAAGTAATGAATGATTTGCTCCAGAGTAATTTTTTAAATACACAACTTGACAAGGAAAAGCAGTGCCTTCTATGACTTAATTTGAATTAAGTACATTTGGTGCAGTTGCAAAGAATAATCACACTATCCAGTATTTTTCACAACTAAGTAGCTGCAGCATCTGCTTTCCTCTAAGGTTAATACTAACACCACGGTCTATTAATCTTTGTTACCTCTCTGCAACTGAGCATGGGAAATCACCCCCAACCCTGACATTTCAGGGGAAATGCTTTTAATCAAGATTCATGCATTATTAGGGCTCGAGAAGGAGAGGTTAGTTTTTAAATAGCTAATGGTATGTGAAACACGGACAGCTGGTAGCAATTTTGGAAACCTTCAGTCATTGGAAGCAGAGCTAACAAAACCAAGTACATTGCCTCAGGAATGCAGAATTTTAAAAGGAAATTTAAAGGGGAAAAGTATATATTACAATTAAATTAAAACTCTACAAAACACAGCCAGCAGCTCTGANTTAAAACTCTACAAAACACAGCCAACAGCTCTGACCCAAGACTCATAAGAGCCACGGGCCGCTTGCTCTGCACATCGCTATGCAGCTGACTAAAGCCAAGTCACACCTTGGGCACAAAGCTTTGCAGGTAGAAGAGTCTCTCTTCAATACTCTCTAGTTCCAGATGCTCCCAAAGCCCAGGCTTCTCTCTCAGGAGCTTTACAACCATAGCTCAACCCCTGGCCCTGCAGCACAGATGTTCAGGCTCTGTTGCAAAACACCCAGTTGCTAGCTAAGAACTTGGATATACTTGTTGCCCCCTGCCCCCCCAGCCACCTTTAGGGCAGCACCTTGGGCCATTTGTCATTTCAGATCATTTTCTATCCAGTCAGTAAGACCCTGTTCCCTGTAACAAGCTTTCTTTTCCCCTTTAGTCAATAGCACACAGCGTAAGAGCTCATCATTACCACCAGAGGACCATTAAAGTGTGACCACTTGGAGAGAGGGACCTGTATTTTTAGCATTGATGGACTGGGGTTCTCGTCTCTGTGGCAAATGGGTCATAACGTCTCTTTTCTGGTTTATAGCCAAGCATTTCAAAGCAAAGCTTTATCTGCCAGATCCACAATGTAGATTTTCCATAAGATCCTTTGTGCAAGGAAAAGGACATAAACCAGCTGCCTTTGAATTCAGATGGAAACGCTGATGGTCTAAATCATCCAAGCCTGGTATATAAATGAAAAGCAACAACCAGACCAGGGATTGATCCCTAGAGATCTCACTTATGATTCACTGTGGAAGATGAAAAGCTGTCTATGTAAACAAATTGTTTATGGTCTGTTAAGCAAAAGTAAAACCAATGGAGTGCAGCAGATGCAATTCCAGCTGAGGATTCAATCTTACAGGAGTGCATGGGTCTGACCCTGCAGCCCTTTCTCATAGGAACGGGTTCCCTGCAGACAGTCGAACAAGCAAGAACTGCAGTATTTGCCATCTGTGCCCCATCAGTCTCCAAAGAATACAGTCAAAGCCTGAAGAAGTGCTTTGTGTTGCTGTTTCAATGGACACAGAGATGCTGCAGCCAAAGGCAAGATCTGGGATGACAATAGCATTGTTTGATTCTTGACTCGGGATCATCCAGATGAGTCTTGAACAGCTCTGTCCTTTTGGGTTCCAATCTTACCTCAGCTGAGAGCAGCCTCTCCATCCCTTTGATGGACACTGGAGCAGATCCACAAGGAACTATGCAAAGAGAATGGGAATTTAGGCTGAAATTCTTCAAGAAAATTTCCATTCCTCTTTCCTCCTTGCTCCACCCCATCCCCACCACGTCGCTTGAACTCAGGGAAGGCCCTGGGATACGCTGGCAGCGGGCACACGGTCCAACTCAAACACAGGTTTCAAAGTGATCTCACGGTGACAGGTGTATTTAAACAACACTGGAGAGCCTTATGTCCTCTTTAATCAACCCTGCCTAATTTTCACCAGCCTGCCATTCCTAGTTTATTTTCAGACATCATTACCTTCAACCTTGGATTTCTGTGTTCACCTAAGGAGCTGGTATGTCCAAGGCTCGAACGGCAGCTGCACCACACTGAGCGCTGGCAGTAAAACATCTGCTCACAGTGTACTCATTTGGGTAGATTGGAGTTATGGGGATTCAACTAACAACCCCTGATGTGCCTTTACCTGGCCACCCTTATGGCATCCTTTTCAGCATCACCTTAGACCACATTTTCACTTTGGTTTTAAAGTTAATGAACCTTTGGCATTTGTTGTTTACAGGTTCGGGATAATTGGGAGTGCTATTAGACACCAGGAAAGGATAAGCACCCTGCCTGTCATGGCTTTAGGGAAGGAATGGATGTTTGCATAACAAATTTACAGGAAATATAAGAGAAATTTCGAGTCCATTCTCCCACCCATCATGCAAGTGAGTTTTAGGGTTTGTAACAACCCCAGGAGTACTAATTAAACTGGTCTTTGCAGACTTACACCACAAGAAATACCAGCTCTCCTAACCCTTGAGGTGTAAGTAGGTGTTTGTCACTGGGAAATATGCAAATAAAAAATCCAAACAAGTGTGGAAAATAGGACACTGGCAGTAGAAACACACAACTGAAGTAGTAATAAAACCAGGCAGGTGTTGTACAAAAGTCTGGCCAGGGAGCCAGACAGAGTTTATTTAACCCAGATAACTGTCTTTGAGAAAAACTGCAAAGATTATTAAATCTGTAGCATTTTTGTGCTTGTCTGAGCTGTGCACACATATGAAGCAGTTGTTCTGGTGACTTCTGAATGAGATAATATTTACCTTATTACTAAATTAGTGCCAGCAGCAAATAGGGAAAAGACTATACCAAGCCAGCTCTTAACAATTCTCAAATGCATCTTTAACAGCATTGTCTAAATGTCCACATCTCCAGAAGGAAAGGAAAAAAAAATCATAATCACAGGTGAAATCTGACCCTAATAAGCAGGAAATCTGAGGAGCATCCCACATCTGTTTTCCTCTTATTAGATTAGCTGTGGTGTCACATCCGATGTCATGCAGTTATATACTGACCTTCAGCAGCTTAACAGAATATATTTATTTTTTAAACACCAAGAAAGCTTTTCAGAAGCCATTTCTCTGGGTGAGGAACTTAAATATTCACATAATATAAGGATGAATTTCTCTAGGCAGTGACAGAACTGCATGACCAGGGATTTGGGGAGCCCAGCTGCAAAGATCTTCAGAGGATTCAATGGTCAGGACTCCAGAAATCACTAGAAGGTCTTGGAAATGTCATTTACAATTATTTTGGCATAGGCATTTCCCAAATCCTATGTTTTGGCCATGTGTGTAAGCCCTCACACTGACAGTTCTTACACACTTGTTCTCTCTCAGCCATGAGCTGGTCTAGGTCACAGGTAATACTCCTGCTGGCTGCACTGGGATGGTTTCTGGAATATAAGCAATAAGAACTCAAGTGTGCAATATTTCATTTGCCAGACAAACTTGCACTAAGTAGTGAAAGATCAGGACAGAAACCTTTTATCTGGGAGATCTGCAGGAGTGCAGATGGCCTTTAGTCCCTTTGGAGTTCCCTTGAAGTCAGACATATAAATGCCAGTTTTCTTTTTGAAGAATTTTTTGCTCTTCACTATAATTACATTTAAATTCTCAGCTAATTTCTCCTACCACAGCTATTAAGAGACTTGGCAAGCATCATCTGGACTTTAGCACAAAAAGCCATTGGTTACTGAGAGAATTTCCACTTCTTAGAAGTTTCATTTTAACAAGTGCTACCACAAACTCATTTCTTTCAGCTTACCACATCACAACACATTTTTAACAAAGGTTTGTGAAATCTAGACAAATCCAGCCAAGGTTTTCCCTTGCTTTTCCTCTAAAAACATTGAGACTTTGCTGTGTCAGTAAACAGTAACAACACTCTGTTTCTTTCTCTGTCGCAGGTATGGAGCAGAGGCAAATAAAAAAGGAACCAGCTCATTGGAATCAATTCTTTTATGCTCCATTAAGACACTTGTATGGGTGGATAATAAACACCCTTCAAGGTCTTTGCAGGAGCTCCTGGTCAGATGTTAGTCCCTGAAATGATACAGAATCACAGAACTGTAGGGGTTGGAAGAGACCTCCAGAGACCATCAAGACTAACCCATCTGCAAAAGCAGGTTCCCCAGAGCAGGTCACACAGGTCAACATCCAGATGGGTCTTAAACATCTCCAGAGAAGGAGACTCCACAACCCCCCTGGGAAGCCTGTCCCAGTGCTCCATCACCCTCACCGTGGATATGCCTGCAAATGACATAATACTCATCATATATAATACTCAGACAGGAAAGCTGAAGCCCAGATGGACTTTTCACCTTGGTGATCCTTGCCCAGGATTTCTCCTGAATATTTAGCTCACCCAAGAGAAACAAGACTTGGTTCAGCACAGTGTTACATACCCCAGGGTCTGGGAGCACTGATCCTGCAGATGTGATGCTCCCATTTTAGGATTCTCCCACAGTTTGGTCTCAACACCAAAGAAAGGGTAGGAGCACACAGTTGGCAGAGCAGGGAAAAGCCATTCTGGGCTCCTTCCTTTAGGCAAGACTCCTCCTTTTCCTTCAGAATCCCTTTTAATCCTTTCTGGAGCATAAGAGGTGCAGAACAAGGCTCTTTTAACATGGCTCTTGAACATGAATCTCTGACATAGTTTTAAGACACATCAATTCTTTATGTGTTTATCTACGCTGATGAGCATTACACTCAGCTTCAAAAATATCTATTTCTGCACTTGGGTTATTTTATTTCCCTATTGTTAAAATGAAAGATTGGCTAAACCATTTCAGTAGTGCCTGTCAAGCAGTTCCTTTCCCCTGTAAATCCTAAAGCTCTGATTCTCATCATTAAGTCACTGACAATATAAAGACAGACCTCTTCAAATAAACCATCATCAACAGAGAGAAATGCATGGAAGTGATACAGAAATTGGCCTGCAGCATCATTGCAGCATAAAGAAGTTTCTGAAGAGGGATTACATCCACATTCACTACCCAGAGCTCGACACAGACCGCTAATGACCCACGTTTTAAAAGTCCTCTTGTATCAAATGCTGTGCAAGGATCCAGAAGCCTTTTGAGCTTCACAGACCACATGAAAAAGCTCCATCCATTCCCCACAGACAGAGCTATCATCTCCACAAGAAGACGAGAACAATATACTTAGCAACCACTTCACCCCATAAAAACGCAAATCCAGCTGAAGGTCAGCCCAGTACTCCACCTAACCCAGTTTATCAGGTAGTGAATGCTTTGAAGAACAGTGTAATCAAAGACAAGTGTGCAATGATTTGTCACCCAGCCTCCAAACAATGAGACACTTGCTTTTTTTTTCAGCTGAAAATGGCATCTGGAACCCCAGTGAATACCTTCTCCAGGAAATCCCTTAACCCACTTCTGAATTAATCTCTATTTCAAGCTGCAGTAGCATCAACTGCACAGGCTCCACAATCTAATCACTTGTTTATTTAAACATTAATTCCCTTTTATTTTTGAAACCCACTGCTTTCTCATTTCTAGCATCCCTCTGCTCCTTGTATTGTAAAAAATAGCATCCCAGACTAATCATTCCCCCTGTGTTTTCTCCTTATCCACCTCAAATTTTAATTTCTATCATTCAAACTGAGAAACCATGCCTCCTCCTACCCCTTCTTATCCTGCACTTGTCATCTCAGCAGCATGGGCTGAGGGACACATGGTACCAGGAACCCACATTTGCACCTTTCTCAGGCACTGGACACAGGGTTTAACACTTGTCCAAGCTAAGAGTTGACTCTCGTCCTGAACTAAGCATTTGGAAGTCAACTGGGAGATTACAATTGCTGCAATTAATCCAAGTGTAAAGAGATTAACAACAGTTTATCCAGCTTTTATTCTCCTATGACTGACTACAGTTAATTCTAACACCTCCAACAACACATAGCCTGGGTCCAACAGCCGCTTAATTGCTCCTGCACTCGCTTTATTCTTTGCTCCGTCTGGAGCGTGGCCTCGGATGCCATAGCACTGCCAGAATATTATAATCAGAAAAAGACTCAGGAATAGCAGCCCAGCATTAGGCAGATGGTTGAGGTCCTTCCTTCATTTGCTTTTCAAATTAACTAAGTGTGTCCAAATGAGACACTTGATGACTGAATATCAGGGGTTTTTTTTCCCATATAGCCCCACACAGCCACAATCTGGAAGAACTTGATCTTTTTTGCCTTCCTGAGGATGAATTCTGGTTGCAAATATTCAGTTTATATTTGGGAAAGAAAAGGTAAAGGGTGCTTCTGAACCTGACTTTATGGGGCCAAGTTTTATTAGACATCAAGTCTTTTTAAAGCATTCCTGTGCAATAAAGGCTGCTTCTTTCATATTGTATCTGCAATCACATCAGAGAGACACTGCCAGAGATTTTATATTCCACATAAGCAGCCTGGGATGGGAATGACAGAGCTAGGTCTGGAAAAGTGCTGCTGAGCATGCCCAGAGGTGGTGAAGTGTTTTGTGGTATTGAAGCCACCATTTGCAAAGCTGGGGCAGTAAGTGTGATGGGGTGGCACGCCAGGGTGACACCAAGCACCTGTGACAACTAAAAATAGAATGCAAAGTTCCCAAGGATCAGAGCTAATTTTCCTTTCTTCTCCAAACAGCTTCCAAGGAAAACAAATAACATGGCAGAGAGACAAACAAAAATAATAATAATAAAAAAAGCAGAACACTCCATAAAAACAACCCACCCAATAGAAAAAAAAAAAACAACAACCCAAAAGCCACAGAGTAAAATCATCTTTGATTTGGTGGGGCCATTGACACCATTTGCTGGTGTGTCTCCTCTCTCCTTTCCCCCAATATCTGCAATGACAGCAACTGTGAAAAGCAAGATTTCTTGGGGCAAGGAGTACTTTGTAAACAAATAGCCACATCTTAAGGTACAAAACAAGCAGGCACGATTTCAAACACTTGGCAAGGCGCAGGTACATCGTGACAGCGTGTTAAATGCATTATTCAACACACTACAAAGTGTAACATGTCAAAGTGACAATTTATACTGTATTTACCTCCCGTCAGCCATGGTATTAGAACAGAACAGGTCCTTGAGCAACAGAAGTAAAGCAGTGAAAGAGATATCCAACCTGGAACAGCAGAGAAAACTGTTTCCAAACTCAGAGGTCTTGACCCCAAAGGGGAATTTAAGGAAATAGTTTGCAGCAGAACATTTTAGTGAACAAACCCACTGTGTTTAGTTTGCAATCATTGTCTCCTGTGAAAAGATCTTGCAGTCAGATTCCTAATATCCCTAGAGATTCATATAAAAGTGAGTTCCCAAATTATATCATCTACCATTTCCCTTATACTCTTAATGTTCCAAAAAAACCCAAGGGGATTTTCTGCAATCAAGTCTGCTCAGGTAAAGGAATGGGAGAGATCTCATCTGAGTTCCTTTTGCTGAGAGCCTAAGAAACTCAGTTTGATGGACCTGGCTTGTCTCCCCAGCTTTGCTGCTGGGCTGCAGGCTGACCTGGCAGTGAGAAAGTCCAATCTCACCACTTGCAGACGGAGGATAACACAGACACAGACACAGCAGAACCCTTACAAACCTGCTGAAAAGACACATACTGTACTAGAGCAGGCATCATTCTGGCAGTTAGCGTTGTAATTAAGCTGAAGACCTTTCCATCCCTCCTCTTAAATAATTTTCCCAGCCACAAGCAAGCAAAATATTCTGGAAAACTTAATCTAAGCTTCCAGGTTTTCATTGACAAACGAGAAACCTCAGTTTCTTGGCTTGGACACACAATCATAAAGACAACAACTACCTGGAGAGCTCAGGTAAGTCACCGTCTTTATGGCTGCGGCAGGCACCGGCCCACGTTGCACAGCTGATGAGCAGCAGCAAAGGGCCATTGCTTATGTTTATTGTAAGTCATTCACTAAAATGGATGTTACACGACATTAAAAGTATGTTGGGTGTCCGGGTGCAATAAAAAATTAATTTACCATTCACAAAGCTTCTCATTTAGTTAAATCAGCTGTGTTTCAGCTACATTATCTGTATGTTTCTACCGTATTTATTCCCTATATTTTTGCAGAGCTGGCTCCAACTGAGCTTTATTTTCTATTATTAATTTTATGTAATTTCTGTGTATTCCTGGGAGTAGGCCGCAGCCTAACACTTGCACTGCCACATTGCCATCTCCAGGCGAGCCAAAGAACTACAAAAAGCTCTTTCAGAATTGCACAGGCATAGATACATGTATTTGGAATAAAAATTGAAATTAAAAATTGGAATAAAAATTGAAAAGAATATGCTCTTCTGGAATGCTCTGCCTTTTCAGGGAGTGTCAGAAGACAGGTCAGTGTTTCACTCCTATTTCCATGCCCGCACCGAGGCAGACTCGCATCTGGAGCAGCTTAACTCTTCCATATGAACCTGTGTCCTCCAAAAAGAGCAATTTGGTTCTGAAATAACTTTTATATGCACAGAGGAACTACAGTGGCCTATGCTACCCCTCATCTGACAAACCCTGAGACGACAAGTCCATACCCTCCCATCAAGCCACTTCCAAGAGCTCTGACTGACAAGGACAAAACATCAGTCATTTCATACACGCCATTTCCATTTGATTTTAACGTGTCCTGTCGCATTAAGGCTCCCAGCACCGTTATAAGGAGCACAAGGATACACCCCATTTCAAATTTTAGCTGGGAAGGAACATCTAGCACTGCCCTAGGGATTTCTCCTTCTCATGCTTTGACTGAAGTGTGGAGCGACCCAATAGCTGTGCTGCCCTGTTTTTAAGATAATTAAGCTGTTCCAACTAATTACTATACCCTTCAAGTGTCAGGATGAGAAATGACATATGTAAAACTTCTTGGAAGCGTTGTTCACTCATCAACTTCCTCACACTAGGACAAAGGGAACAAAACTAATTGCTAAACCTGTTTCCTTTAAACACACATTAAGGCTGGGAAACAGCCCCCTGGATGGGGTTTTCAAACCAATCACCAATTTCCTATGTCTACTCCACAACATACTATGGAACCCTCTACTAATTGTGGGAGATTCATCATTTGATCCCAACCAACAGAAAAGTCTACCTGCTCATTTCTCCACATCTCATTTGTTCACCATTATTAGTGCCTTGTAGGGGGTTGCAGCTTCTGAGTACATCTGCAGTTCTAGACCCCAGGCTTATTCCTTGCCCTGATGAGTTTACAACTCAATTACAATGTAAAGTAACTAAAAACCAGAGTAAGTTCCCATGCATATGTTTCCTGAACACAAGTCAAGCTCAGCTCCGATGTCCTGTGCACTGTCATCACTAGAGAACATAAGAATGGACAGAGAAAAACAGAAGAGAACATGATTTCATCTCCTTCAAAGCTTGTCTGAGGATTAAGCTACAGCTCAAACATTTTAGGGATGCCTGTCTGTTACTTTTCATGCAAACAGAAGTACCACTGCAAAAGACAGCAGCTAGAATTTGATGCTAATAAACATCCAGATGCTAGACAAATGAGGAGAGTACCATTGCACTGATATTACACACCCCCTTTCCTTTAAAAAAATGAAAGCACACAAGGCAGGAACCACTCTATAGCCCAGGAACATAACCAAGATCTATATAACCAAGATTTATATATGGTTTTAAGTTATGCAGATAAAGCACATCTGAATTCTCCAAAAATACACCCAATACCAAGTGCAATCCTTTTAATTCTATCGGCACAGATTTGTTAGAAGGCAACTGGTCTTGGTTTCAACAGCTGACTCCTCTTTGGTTAAGTGTTAAATACACTGGCTACGTGGACCTATATCATATTTTTAATCTGAATTTATCTACCTTTCACTTTTCAGCCATTTCACCACATCATATATTACTCTATGAAGAGCAGAGCCCTGTATTAACTAATTGTTGCTACTGCACCTGAAAACACATATTAGCAGTATTTTTTTCCCAGAAAGAACACAAATAATTTAATCAAAGAAAAAAAAAAGCATTTTATTTGCCAGCAGCTAAAAATCTGGTGGCTTGAACAGCTAAAGAAATACCTTAGTTATGGTCTCCCAGCATTAAATCCCTCCCACAGGGTAAATTCCCGTGAAGAACAGAGTTCCTATGAAAGAGATGGGACCTGGCTCTTCATCTGCTCCACAACATGCACATGCATTTGCATTACTGATGGAGCATGGGTTTTCAACACAGTGTTGGGTTGGTATTCCCAAAAAAAAAAAAAAAAAGCCTACTTTTGGCAGAGGAATTCAAGTTTTCACCGGGGGGGGGAATCAAACTGACAGGCTGAAAGATGTGTATGTCTACACGCACATTCAATAACATCACTGCAGCATCTCCGGACTTACATTCCCTAAGGCATGTCTAAATTAAATTTCCAAATTAAATCTCTCTTGATTTCTATGGCAAAATATAACAGCATTACACCACAGCCGCTCAGCAGAAAGGATGGTGTGATATATCATGAGTTGCAGGGCTCAGCCAGAGAGCTGGGCCGTGAGAGGAGGATATATCCAAAAAGTACCTGAACTACAGCACACATGTAGGACCTGGGGAGCATTTTTAAGTTTTAAAGTGTTTCTTTTTGGTCTGAAGACTCTTTTTCTCTCCCATGTTAAGCCTAACTTTTCTGCCAAAGCAAAGAGTTTAAATGATTATAAAACATTTCTAACCAAGAGGCTCATAACGTTGAGCTTACTTCAGAACCGTAACTCCCTGGCAGGGTTCAAGGACAGGTTGGATGGGGCTTTGGGCTCCTTGTGCTGGTGTGGGGTGTCCCTGCCTGTGGCAGGGGGGCATGATAGGGGCTTGCCACCCAAACCAGGCTGGTTTTGATGAACCAATCATGAGCACAAAGCTAAGGTTAACATAGTGAAGGTCAAAACACCGTAGGGTTTCACAGATTCACAGAAATTCAGGAGTTGGAAGGAACCTCGAAAGATCATCTAGTCCAAAATCATCATGGATTCAAGGCCAGGTTGGATGAGGCCCTGAGCAACTTGATCTAGTTGGAGATTTAGGTTGGATATTAGAAAAAATTTCTTTACTGTAAGAGTGGTGGAGTACTGGAACAGGTTGCCCAGGGAGGTGGTGGATGCCCCTGGATCCCTGGAGACGTTCAAGGCCAGGTTGGATGAGGCCCTGAGCAACCTGATGTAGTTGGGGGTGTCCCTGCTTCTTGCAGGGGGGTTGGACTGGATGACCTCTGGGAGTCCCTTCCAACTCAAATCATTCTATGATTTTATGATTCTATAGATCATAATTTGATCCATCCTAGGGCTTAGTTTCCTTAACCAAATTGTGGAGATCCAACCCTTGACAGCATCTCCACAAATGACAGATTTCTGCCTTTTGGGGTTTTTAAAAAAGCTTTTTGCCATATTCCAATGGCAAATCATCAGTAAAACACAAACTACAAACCAGAGACTCATCACTGAGGACCCATTCAAAGGAAACCAGCGGAGTGATGGGATCTCATTTACCAAAGCTCTGTGTCCACAGGACAGCAAGAGTCTAGGGGAAACTACAATTTAATTCAGGTATCATTTTCAAGCTCATTCCTCATCCTGTGGAAAAACGTATGTGGCAGAGAAACAAACAGTTACATGCTTCTGAGCATATTCAGTGAGACCCGTTGACACAGCAGTGCTGCTGAGGCCATCCAGGCCTATTTATTCTGACTAATTTCCATAATCTATTGTGCCTGCATCTGCAGGCATTTGACTCCATCGCTTTCAGAGGCAGCTGAGTTTTCCAGACCTCTTATTTTCCATTCTGCCTCAATAAATGCCTCCCCCCACCGTCACCGTCCCCCACCCCCCTCTATTTTCACTCAATTTTATTATGTCTTCATGTAAAGAATTCCCTTTGGATCACTTGGGAAAGAATATAACAGTCCAGAGGGAACCTGAGTAGCAATTTCCATGGGGATCCTTCTCATGAAGGCAGCTAACCTATCCATAAATATTCATCACTGAGATGTCTAAGGAATCAGCCAAGGTAAGAGAAATCTTCCTACAGCATTTAGAGTCTAATGTTAGTCTCATATACTGAAACAATAGGGTTCTCATCATCTGTTTCCAGAAGCACCAATCCTGCTGCTCCTGCAGGCTTCATGTGGTGCTGGGTTCACAGTGGCAGTTGGGTGTTTATACCAAGTAACAGATTGTTTAAGTACCTTGCAGCCCCTATGGCGTTAATCTGCAAAATCCCAAAGGGACAGGGAGATGTTCCCATTCTGCTGAAGAGGGCACAAAGAGGAGCACAGCTATTTTCTGGGTATGGAAATGTACTGAAGAAAAGCACCCTTTATATTTCAAGGCATAATACTGCTTCCTGCAGAGTTATTTATTTTAATTTGAACTTATCTGCCCCTCTTTGAGTGGATGAAAACTCCTAAAACAATTCTACTATTTTTGGGAAAAAAAAAAAAAAACAAACCAAAAAAAAACCCAAAACCCAAATAAAATAGAAAGAAAATCAAACATCTCTGAAGATGTAGCAGGATACACCAGGACAGGTCAGGCTGAATGAGGAATATTCTCTGTTTCAGAACCAGTTGGCTGACACTATGTGTACCAGGCCTAGCTCAGCACCCTGCTCAGCTAATGCTTCCTCATGTACCCAATTACACTCTTGTATTTGTTAATGTTACACAAGAAATCTTTACAGTTAAAGTAAATCACACACTATGAATCCTGGAGCTAAAGTTTTTTAATGAACATTCATTATAGGAAAAAAAATATCTCCTCAGACAAAACCATGGGAAAAAAACCCCAGTTTTATGACACATGAAATTCTGGCTTTCACTCTGTTTAGTGTAATTTCTTTGGTAGATTTAGCCCAGGATGCAGCTCTTGCATACATAAACAGACAATGTTTCAGGCTCCATCCAATCAACTGGTAACTGGGAAACTAAACAGTGTCACTAACACTTTGGTTTCATTACACAAGCCAAAATATTTCCTCTGAGCTTGCAGAGTGTTTGGCACATCCTCTGGACAGGAGCAGCTCTGGCAAGGCCAGACCCCTCAGCTGGACAGCACTGAGGAGCCAGGGCCTAATACTTGTCGCTTCAGACATGAGTTAAGAGGCAGTTGCATCAGAGGGAATATAACCCAGATGCTGCAAATGTCACAGCAAGTGTAGCTGGCACTGCTTGGGGCTGACAACCCATAAGGGAAGACTTGACTTTGGTGCTTGGAATGACCCGTAAAGCCAAGGCCTGCGCTGGAAACTGGAGCACCTTTAGGTAAAAACCACACCACTCTCTATGAAATCAGCAGGACACTGACTAAAAAGCATTGGGTAATATGGGGATACTGGTAGTTGAGAAGGTGAGACCTCCCAGATGGATTTGCTGCCAACTACTGCAGCTAACTGCGATTACAAATCAGCCGACAGTGGGAAACAAAGAACCTGAGTAGAACAAATAATTACATATGTGAGGATTTGAAACAGCAGAGAAGCCCCTTATGTGGTCTGAAGAATGTTTTGGGGGGCCTCAACTTGCAAAGAGTTTTCTATGTAGTTAAAACTCATACAAGGACCATGGAGTAATCCAACATCTGCTTCCTCGTGTCTTGACGCTTGAAATTATGGCGCATCCAGTGATTTCAGTCATACAGAGAGAAGAACCTTTTTTTTGTTATGAACATGAATACTTGATTAAAGTAACCCAAGTTAAAGCCAGAAACAAGCCATCCTCACTAATTCCTCAGATGCCTTAAACCAATTTAATTAATAAAATGGTAACGAGGTTGACAAATTATTCAACAGTTTTCCGTGAGTGAAGGCCACACTTCCCGCTGCTGAGCTGGGCAGTGTGGAACAGGATCATGACACTTTCAGACAAATGGGTGATCTACTCCCTTGATGATCCCTGTTGTGATTTCCAATACTTGATATTATAGTGAGTGAGCTTTATTAGTTTACAGGAGGAAAAAACAGGGTCTTTAGAAGCCGTTTGTTCCCTAGAAGAGAGACTCAAAACCTTTACAAATAGTGGTAGTAAAGTCAGGGAACAGCTCAATTACTGTGTCTGCTGGTACTGAAAACAAATCTATGTGCCAGAGGCACAAAGAACAACAGCAGTGGCACGTAAATGAAGACATTAATTCCAATGCATAATGAAATTCAGATGGAGTTACATATTATAACCACAAGGAAACTAAACAAGGAGCTCACTGCAAGCAGCACAGCAGCAGGGATGACCAAAAGGACTTGAGTTAGCAGCTCTCAGAGGGTAGCTGCCCCCATGGCAGTGGGGCTCACCACACAGCTTCCCAAGGGGAAGCAGTTCCAGAGCCAACTCAGTCCCAGGACAGCTCCTTGGATGACCTTGGCAAAACTGCCTCTTTGTTCAGCAGTGGTCATAGAGCATCACCTGTTTCAAAGCCAGGCCTCCACCTCCTCGCCTGATTTTTCCACATTTGTAAGTTTTCCGCATTTTAATCCTTAGCCTGGAAAACTTCTTATTAAATACTGGCATTAGTTTTAAGCTAAATTTCTCAGAAAACCATCCAAGAGAAGAGTAACACCAGGCAATGGTAGCTGGAAGAATAATAGACAGACACTGGTGCACAGATTACTAGACGAGTGAGGCAGCATCCCTGCAGATAAATGTGATATGTCCTTATCATGCATATCTCCAGGTATCAAAAATGAAGAAACAAAGAAAAGGGTAAGACAAAAAGTGTGTGTAATGAATTAACTGTGAGGAATAGGAAAATAAAATCTAACTCCAGGGACCACAGAATGACAAGTCTTGGTAAAAGAGCTTTTATCACAAGTCTGTTCCCCATACTGCATCAAAACATGCTCCTATAGCAGAGGAAGAGAGCGTGGGAGCAGGAGCTAAACCATGCTAGAAATTTGGCATGGGTCCTGGCTGCATAAATCAGGTTTAAGGGGTAAGTTATCTGGTCTGATGTGTTTTCAAATAAATAACCCTTAAAGGGCTTTTCTAGGAGGTTCACTAACATTGGATCTCAAGTCCTTCAAACTGGTTTTAAAATTCAAGAGACCTTGGGTCAGCTTGGTTGAAAACAGAAAGGGCACTGAGGTTTAGACAGTTTTATGCCCTAAACCCATACAAATGGTTACTTATGCCATAGAAGGAGCAAACAGCCTCAGGTAACAGCCACACACAGGTTACACTCCATGTACACTACTTGTATGAATACTCACAAGCCCAGCTGCTTCGCTCGGAGCTGTAATGGGAATTTGCAAGGCTGCCAGGTAATGGGCAAAACAATCCTGTTCCTTGTAAATGTGTCTGACTTCAGATCAAATGTGCTGCAGTGGGTAACACATAATCTCATCCCACCACTCCAGGTTATTTATGAAGAGAGATGCCAAGCTGGGTTCTCAAAGCACACGATGACAAAATGCTACACCACCATCCTACTGGAGCAGAGCTCAGAGAAGGAACAGAGTGAGACACCCTGCTTTTCCATGAACAGTGGGTCCTGTCAATTCACAGGGGGAGAAGAAAAAAGCAGCCTCAAAATGATTATGCACATTTCCTTGGTGGCTTGTGGGGAGGAGGAGAAATGACACTAAGGTCATTTTGTAAGACCTTGAATATTTTTAATTCAAAATATGTATCACATTTTAATCAAACCAGCTCTGTGCTATTTCTATCCAAGCAATTTGCATTCTAGCTATGTCATGGGGGCAGTTATGAGTCAGCTAAGCTCTCTAATATAATAACTATCAGAAAATTGTCTTGCATTATTCATGTTAATTATGCTGAACCAAACACTGCGGACAGGAGAATTTATTTTCCATTGCAATATTTTTTTGCCTTGTAGAGATTTTAAGGATTGATTGGACCAAGTTTCTTTCTCAAGATTAAACCTTCCCATAACAAGGATGTCAAATATGCATGTGCCTTGGCAAACAATGAGTTCTGCCTCCGGATTTTTGTTACCTTCAGCTGGTATATCTACAGCATATAGATTTTGTTTCTCCCTAAACAGCTAAAATAAAAATAAAAGCCAGTGTTCTGAATTAGCTGCACACTCAACATTCACAGATGCCTGGATCATTCAAAGAAAGCATCTGTTAATAAGAATGGTAATTTCCTGGCTTACCTCCACTCCAGTCAGTCGACTATATTGACTTTTAACTTAAAATTTTAAAAAGCAACTTGCTTACTCATGAGCAGCCTCCTTAAATATCCCATCCCATCTCACAACACAAACACAACATCTACAGCTGGTTCTGCTTCTGCAATTCAACCAATTGTAATTAGCATGATACAAATCTGAATATTCTGTACCTAGAACATGCTTTGACTGGGAAACCTGGTCTGGAAACTATCCCCATAACATATCCCATGGAAACCAGTCCACTCATCCACCTCTGCTTCCCACAACCATGCTCAGCCAGCAGCCAAGACCAAACCCAAAATTTCAGCAGATGTTGGAAACCACCACCCACTGCACACCAGGGTATTGCCAGGAACCGACAGCAACACCATCAGTAGATGGCAGAAATACCTGGGTACCATCAACCAAACCCATTAAATCCTCTGTTCAGGTTTGCTTTGGGTTGTTTTTCAGCAAACTCTCAGCATTTTGTTATTACATTTAACAGAGAAATCAATTGAGCTCCCTTGTTTGCCTGCACTTCCAGGCATTCTCCTCCTGCTTGCTAAGGATGGTGTTTGTAAGTGACTTGGTCTTAATAGCAGAATTGTCACCAGCTCATGGTGCAAGGTGACATTTGTATCCTGGTTGTCAAAGCCTTAGGGAAGTAGCTCTTTGGAATGGCAAGGGAATTAATGGGCCAGTGAAGATGTGGGAGGAGAAGAGAAGAAAGAGAGGGATCTCACCCCCCACCTTGTGTTTCACAGCTGTGGCAAGCCTCAAGGAAGGAGTTAGCTAACAAACATTACTGCACAGGGGCTGGGCTGGGGGAGCAGCTTGTAACTCCAGAAAGTTGAGGAGGTTATGTACCTTTTTCATGCCAATCTATCAACAGTGAGCAAAATAATGATAAGAAATTTATCAACATTTAGCCAGCCAGCTCACATCCATTTTGCTCCACAGATCCTCAACGGCTCTCTCAAACCCCGTTATTGCTGTATCCTTGAGGATGTCTAACATAAAAGGCTATTAACTCCCTTGTAGGTGGAGACCTGAACATAACCATTGGCAGATTTATGCTGCTGCAAATACAGATGCTTGATCAAGTTAGAGTCTGCTATCAGTAAAACAGATTGATAGCCTGAGCACACTTAACCCTAAAGGGCAGAGCAGTAACACTTAGTCTTTATTACAGTAACTCAAAAGGTATGTTTCAGATAATTATAATTGGAGGTTTTGCATAATTACAATTCAAGTTTCTGGTAAGGTTATCAGCTATGTGCAGATCCAGTGAGGTAACATATAGGCAACCTGCAGGGTTTCTGCAGCACTCGTGCCAACAGACCTTCAAAGTAGGCAGAAAGGTTTTGTGAACAGGACAAACAAGACGTTTCCACTGTTTGTAGCCTGATGCAAAAGAGTTCATATAAGAAATTGAAGAGATCTGTGGTTTAGGCCTTGACTCGAGAAGCCTTTCAAACATGTGTTTTCCCCTGGCTTTCAACAAAGAAAGCTGCAAAAAACCCAAGCTTAGCATATGAGCTTGTCTCTGAATCAAGTTTTAATGAATGTCTGTTGTTCTCATTTTTCAGAGCAGGCTCTGCCAAGCTGTGGGGACAGAAGGCAATCCCAAGTGCACCAAACTTCAGTATTTGTTTTCAAAGGATGCAAACTAGAGATAATAAAGGAATGAATTTGACATATCCAAATGAATACACATGATTAAACTGACACAGGTACAGAAACCACAGCTGCCTGTTACTGGCTCCACGAGCTTCTGCAAAGACTGTTGTTTTTACCTCTATGAGAAGTAATTGCACCCAAAGTGACATCAATTTTTTAACAGTCAGTCTTACTGCTATTTTCCCCATTAATCACTGCAATTACCTAGCCAGGCATCGTCAGGAGGAACCCCAAGTGTTCCCTATACGACATCTTTAATTGTGTTTAGAAGAGAAACTCGAATGTTTGCTGAGCAAGTTGCAGAGGATGTGCCTCTGACAGAGCCAATCTCTCTCCCCATAAGCACCTACCAGCCATTAGGTAGAGTTTGTCACTGCTTTTGTGATTTCCTTCCTTAGTGTCTCGACCCTTGGCCGAGGATGATGCTGGTTTGTACCTACTGCCCTCTCTCTGCACCTGCACGTCATGTAGGTTCACACGTGGACAGCCTGAATTGCAGCCAGCACAATTACCCCCAGCAACAATATACCAATTACCAGGTCAACTCTCGACATAGTAATTCTTCTTAAGGACTCCAAGAACCTTTTTACCAGCTAAATAAAAAAGAAGGTCAGACAAAGCTAATTAAATATAATACTGCTTTGTACAGCAAAGGCAAAAGACGAAGCGGGCTCGTTAATGAGCTAACAAAATAAAAATTAATGGTTTTGTGTAAGAGACCCTATCAATTACTTTGAGTGCATCAGGTGGAATACAGCAGGTGACACAGGTTGTGTCACCTTTCTATGCTCTGGTCACTATGACCCAAGCAGCCGTCCACCAAGCGAGGCATTAGAATCATAGAATGATTAGAGTTGGAAGGGACTCCCAGGGGTCATCTAGTCCAACCCCCTGCAAGAAGCAGGGACACCCCCAACTAGACCAGGTTGCTCAGGGCCTCATCCAACCTGGCCTTGAACGTCTCCAGGGATCCAGGGGCATCCACCACCTCCCTGGGCAACCTGTTCCAGTGCTCCACCACTCTCACAGCAAAGAACTTTTTCCTAATCTCCAATCTAAATCTCCCTCCCTCTGTTTTAAACCCATCACCCCTTGTCCTGTCACAACAGGCCCTACTGAACAGCCTCTCCCCATCTTTCTTGTAGGCCCCCTTGAGGTCCTGGCAGAGCGCTAGAAGGTCTCCCCGGAGCTTCCTCTTCTCCAGGCTGAACAGCCCCAACTCTCTCAGCCTGTCCTTGTAGGAAAGGTGCTCCAGCCCCTTTATCATCTTTGTGGCCTCCTCTGGCCCCTCTCCAACTGGTCCATGTCCTTCTCATGTTGGGGGTTCCAGAACTGGACACAGCACTCCAGGTGAGGTCACAAGGGCAGAGTAGAGGGTCAAGGAATAAGATCCCATGTGTGATTCTGACATGAGCAAACTGGGCAGTTCAGAGAGCTACTTCATATCCATGCTGCTGGCTCACATCTTGCCTCCAGTTTAACTGGCAAGAGTTGTTTCTTACTACACAGCACCATTGTCAACGTGCACAAAAATGTCTGCTGAGGTCACAAGCTCTAGTTACAAGCACTACTCCAAGGTGTCTGCAGCTCTTAGGAATCACTTTTTGTGAACATCATCTGGAATTTCTGAGACATGGAAAAAGCAATGGTCATCTCCATTTGACTAGTGCCTTCAGCAGGAATTCAGAGCACTTAATGTCCCTGCTTTAGGCATGTATCTGAGTTTGTACACTGGAATACACTCATGGCAAAGTGCACAGATCCACCCAGTATCAGTGACAAACTGAAGCTTGAGAGTCCAGATTCCTGATTGCCTGTCTTGGGCTAGTAAGGTGCCATTGAGGAACTCCAGACCAGTTTCAGAAAACTGTTTTCACTGGCACTGCTGGGAGAGCAGCAAGGTGCTGGATGTGAGGATGGCAACACAATCAGTAGCCCACACTGTAATGCAATGTTGTATTAGCAGTAACTCCCTTAGATTTTTTTAATTACATGAAGCAAATAAGACATTAAAAATTCATGTTGCAGTATATATGTACATTTATTCACCAGACAAAATAAAATAACCTGCTCCAGAATCTTTCCAGGCTCATCTAGTGTTACATCCCTTTGCACCTGCCACAGGTTTCCAAGTCCCTAAGCTAAATCTTAGATACAAAAATCATCTAAACCCTGACTGGACCACGACCAACTCGGATTTACATTTCCAAATTGTGATCTGAAGTCAATTCTGCACTAGGCCTTTAAATTCCCAGTTTTCAGAATAAAATGGAAAGCTCTTACCCATGTCAAGATATGTCAGGGGGATGCATGCAGAAAAGCTCTAATAACTACTCTTCTTAGCATCCAAGTCAGTCATTCAACACCTTCCAGTCTAAACCCATTAATAAATTCAGAGGCTGCTTCATGAGCATTCAAATAAAGATGATGACTGAAGCTGTTAAAGACCACTATGAAATATCAGGTTTCAGAGGAACTGAGGGTTTTTTCCTCCTGCTGCACAGGCTGAACTTCCATCCTCACAGATAATTATGGGTATGGGCAGCACTGAGGGTCTCCTGCTGGGATCTGGAGACTCACATGCAGTCCCCCCCCTCCACTGAAGAGGGTCAGAAACATTCCTCTGCAACAGGACCTAATCTGCTACAAGTCAGCCCTGTGACCACATTTAAATGGAGTTTCCTTATCTTTTTTGATATTTTAGGGGACAAAAATCTGACCCAAATAGGTTGGCTGATTTTTCCAGTGGGATCTAATCCTCCTCAAGAAAAACAAACTCTTGTCTAAATTATGATGAATTTACTACAGGAAACTCAAAATCAATTGCTGGGTACTGATGGTAGCACAAACTGCAAACCCAAAACTTATAAATCAGTCTTGGTTCCTAAAGACTAAGTTCACTGCATTTATCTCCCCCCGTTGTTCTCACCATAAATCTCTCTTGCTAAGAGCAATATCAGGATTCCCAGAGGCATCATTTACCCTTACCAGCTCCATTCTTCAGCTGATTTTGAGTACAAAATTATTACAATTTAGGAGGTAATTTTTTTTTAAAGTTTGCAGCTCAGTTTTTCAAATAAATAAAACAAAGCTTGAAACAAATTTGACTTGGACATCCAGCCCCAACATCCCATTTGAGCTTCTGAAAAATCTCAGACTTCCTTTCCCTCCTCTGCATTTCCTTCTGTTATTTACCAAATACAGTCACACTTCACCTCAATGGTATTTTACACTCATACCTCACAGATCATAAGCATAGTTATATGTACACCAACAAGAGATGAGAATGCAGTGCAGAGATTGGAGGCAAATCCAAAACCTGCAGGTGTTCAAACCCAGGTTTATTTCCCCATTTTAGAGCTGACATTCACAGCTGCAGCCTCTATTCCAAGCCCTCACTAAAGATCTCCAAAAATAAGGTTTAAAGTGGTAGAGCCAGGACTGAATGAGAGCCAGGATAACCAGCCTAAGGGACTTAATTCATATCCCACTTAATATTTACTCCACACCTTGAACTACCATCTACAAGCAGGTTGATTTTGGTGCCCAGCCCTCTCTACATCACCCTTCCCTGGGCAGTTTTAAGATGTACACTTCAGCCCAGAGCTCCTTGTGCTGTGAGCTATTTATTTAGGTCATAAACTCAGAGGCAAAAGTCATCCTGTTTTTTATAATCCTTTATCCAGCCATGCCCAGATGTAACAAACATGTGGATTCTACAAGAGTAAAACTGTTAAATAGCAGGGGGGAAAACAAAAGAAAAAAAACAACAAATCCCAAGCCACATTTCATCCCTTGTGTCTTGTTACAGCCAATTTCTCAGCACAGTGAAGAGGACTTGCAATACAGAGTTTGCTTTTCAATCCCAGCAAATGGAAAATGCAGGATTTTCCGTTTGGGCTGGAACTGTGTGAACACACAACACTGGTGACAGCAACACAGCACACACTGCTTCACCCTCCTGTCCTGGCTATCTGACGCCATGCAGTGAGCACTGACTGCAGTCCTCCTCTGTCCAGGCAAGGATTTAAAAAAAAAGAAAATAATAATAATAAAAGAAAAGAGATAGTTGTTTCTAAAGTACTGCAATTTGGAAAGCCCAACAGCATTTTCAAAAAGCGAGCTTCATTGCAGGAGACAAAGATGAGATGTGACAATTACTGCAGAACCATCCATTGCAAGGAACACTCAACAACCTAAAAATGTCAGCTCTTGTCATGTTCCTGACACTGCTGGTGATTTTAATTGCCTTTCGTCCTTCTCAAGTGAAGGATAGAAAGGACAGGTGGAATATTAGATTTTAAACCTCTGGAAGTTTAGTCCAACAAGCATAAAACAAATGTAAAATCCTTGTCGTGTCCTTTGCAGCTCAGTGAGGCTGTTGAAGAGTAACTTCACAAACACAGGGACAAGAAAAAACACTTTTAATGGGCAGCTTTGTTCAATCTGACTTTTATTATTTCAGGAGGGTTTTGTCCTGCTTCTCAAACCTTAACCACTTGCAGCATGAGTCAAAGGAACTGCTCTAAAAAACCTTAGTCATGCAGCTTAACACGTCTCTCACAAAATGCCACAGCGTAAGGCGGGGAATGGCGAAGGATAACACCACTCACATTGCATTTGAGATCGATATTCCCTGCCAAGACCTGAGGGAAGCAGAGACCTGGAGCTGGCAGGAAGGCACAGACTGTCTTAGACATCTCATTAGGTCATTAAGGACAATATGGATCGGCATTAAATTAAACATCACTTCACAGCAATCACAAGACGACAGGTCCCTACCTTAGAACTCTGGAAATGCTGCCTTGGCCAAGGAGAAAAGTGGTTCTTCCCTTGTCCTAGCTCCATGGAGAGAAGGAAAAAGCCCTTTCCTGGAGTGTTCTAGAAAGGGAAGAGCTTTGGATGTTGTGCATCATCTGGAAAGCTGAAAGGGATTCAGTGGGTTCATGTCTTGAATATGAAGAGCCAATTCCCACAGAAGTATCCCCCACCCCACAGGTTTTTATTCCAAGTTGACACCCCAAACTCTGCCTAAACAGATGCATGTGCAACTAAAAAGCCAAAAAATAAATACACCCAAGACATGGAACACGACACACAACCCTATTCTACTGCATACAATTCCCCCAAAAGGAGAAAGAGGCTGGTGAACAAACAGCTTCAGGGAATGCAGAGAACCAAGTCTGAAAAGAGAGGTTGTTCTGTTGGGTTTTGGGTTCCTTCCCCACCCCACCTATAATGTCTTCATAAAAGTAAAAAAATGTGGAGAAATCTTTAGCCATTAGTTTCCTTTCTGAAGGAAGTTTCTATCCCTCAGGATTTGTTGTTGTATCAAAACTAGGAGGTAACTCATTGTCATTCTTTTCAAACAGAGCAGAACAAGCTGTGAAACTATGGCTCCAAGGAAATGTTTGCCAGCAAAAAAAAAAGTGAATTAAACCTAAAAACAATGTTTGGAGACAGCAATATACTGTTTGCACAGCCCCTTAAACCTCAGGAGCTTCATCAAGTTGTAGGTGGTGCAGTCTCCAAGCATTCCTGACATGCTTTGAGATGGGGCTTTAAACCAGCTTCCAAATATCAAGCTTGGTTTACTCTCAGATCGAGATACAAACATGAGTTTTCCTTTTAGAACTTTCTAAAACTTCTTACTGGAAAAGTTATACTGAGTGCACCCAGCTCTTAAGGCTTCTCTGTCCACTCAATCAGCCCTTGGATGGTTGTCAACAAATTAGTTTTCATAGTAGTTGTATCTATAAAATAAGGACGTGCTCATCTGTTTTATAACCAGAGCAGAAAGTACTCGCATTTCCCAGCAAAACTAATAAAACACATCCTGCTTCTGATGAGTGCTGGTGCTGAGCCAAGTGATTAACCATTGCCTTAAGAGAACACCTTTATCCCTGGAACCTTGGACTGTGCCAGGACACATCTCAGATTTTTTATTTATTTATTTTTTTTAAGAGAATTGGCCTTCAAGGGGCTTTGACTCAAGGTTTACCTGCAGCACACACCCAGTGTCCATGGCTGGCAGTGGATGGCTCCCACCTTCTGAAAAATCCCATGGGATGCCCTGTGTACCAGATCACAGATATATCTGAGATAAACATCTCATTTCCTTGATGTTTACTACTAAAAACTGTAGTACAACTGGATTTCTTTCCCTGTTTCTCTCCTACACACATGCTGAGAACTTCTCCAAAGTTACTCATGCAATATATTTGGGGAGGTTAATTCAGGACAAAAATCCCAGGAAGCAAATAGTACAGAAACTACCAACATATTCTCTTTTTTATTGTTTCTGACAATCAGTAGTAAAATGTGTTGCTGCTACCAAGGGAGCCAGTTCTAGCATTACTCATTTTACATTAGGGTCCAGAAGAATAAATCCTTCCAGAGCTCTTGCTGGCATTAAGCTAAAACATAAGTCTAGATTTGTAAAGGAAATGTATTAAACAGAGGAGACAGCTGTGGAATACAGATTTAAAAGAGAAGAAAGACATTGTATCCTCCTTCCCTGTATACTATTAAAGAACAAACAGAAGGCAACTACGTGGAAAGAGATGAGCTGCAAATAACTTCATCAACTAATAGAGAGATGGACAATCCTAACTACAGGAAATAAATCACTACATTCCACTGTGGTCTAGTGAGATTCTGGAGGTTTCTGCAATAGAAAGTAAAGTGACCTCTAAGAGAGGAGCTGTGGTGTTTGCCTAGAAACTGCCCAGATCTACTTTCTTACCCAAAAGTTGAGCACACGCAGGGTGAGAGTTTTTCACTATCAAGCCTGGAAACAATGCAAGGTTAGGACTGCTGGTCAGGCTAGAGGGACTTGTCATGAAGAAAGAGGACAAAAACAATAAAAAAGGCAGATACTTTGATGACTGTGAACATAACACTTATCACATCAGGATACACACCTTTTCCATCAAGACAAGGCTCAAAGTGGCTGCTACACTCTGCTTGCGTGCAAACAGGCAGAGTATGACAACCAAGAGAGTCTTCAAGGAATAGAAAAAACACATTTTCCCTCCTGATCCAAAATAAAGAGAGCACTGCAGAGCAGAAGGTAACCCAGCCAGGGACAAAGAAAGGTCCTACTTGTCTTGGAAAAAGCAGCACATCTACTGGCCCCGTTTAAAACTCGTCTCAGATGCTGCATCATTTCCTCACCTGTCACACAAGGCTGCTCAATACAGCTCTTTGAGCAGGAGAACAAAATCAAATTGTCTGTGCTCACCAGAGAAAGGGAGTGAAAAACCACCCTGGCTGTCAAGGTAGAAGAAAGATCGAGGTGGTGATGTGCCAAAGGCTGGAGCCATCAGAGGAAGCATCGAGCACAGAGGAACAATTACAGCGTGACAGATAACATGCAGATAGTGCACCCCACAAAGCAGCTGGATGCTGGGGGGAAGGTCCCAGCTGGGTTTACATCAATGTGCTTCTAAAGATCACCTGGATGTGTGGAGTCTCCTACAACAGCACATGTGTAGGGAGCAAGAAGCCATCAGAAGATCTGCAGGTCACATTCATCCTAGGCCAGGCTTTTTGAGACAATATCATTTAGGCTTGTCAAATAAGGTTGCCCAAGGCTGAAAATTGATCTGCAAACCTTCAGTGCATCAAATTAATTGTTCTTTGTGAGGCCTTTATCCAAACCTCCTTAAATAATTGATTATTTTCAGCTGTTAACAGAGACATTATCTGCAAAGGAAGATATGGCTCCTCTTGGACAACTGCCCATCAAGCCCTTCCAAAGGTTTATAAAACAGCCCAACAAGCCAAGTGAGCATATGGGGAGCAATGTCTGAAACACACTTCCAGAGAGCTCAGGACCAACGAGCCAACCACAACTAGAAATACACAGGCCAAGAACATTGCATTTTTAAAGGTGTTTTCTCACCCTTTTCTGGCTACAGCAGCAGAAAGACTGCTCTAGCAAGTTGGTGGTGCTGATTGTCCATCCTTCTCCATCCATTCAGTCTCCTCCCACAACCCAGACCCAGCCACCACTCTCCTGACACAGGGGAGGGACAGAGCAACCTGTCTGCCCCCCCAGCCTTCACAGACAACACTTGTCTGGTGTGAACATGCAGGGATAATACCCCAGATAGACACAACACCAGCTAACTCAGGTCTACAGGGCAGGAGTTGAAGCAATCCAACAGCACCCACACCTGCTTTGTACATCCAATTTCAGTGACTCCATTCCAAGAGTAACACAAGCAATTAAGTGCCCACCTCAGATCCTGAGGAAAAAGTGTTTTTCACAGGCTCCCTACTATGAAATTCTTACATCTTCAGCCACATTTAGAGAAAATCCAGGACTTGTTTGTAGCACAAGATGTCAGTGTGGGTGAGAGATCCACTGTCACTGCTACCACCTGCTCTGGCAGCCCTGACCCAGAGGCAAATCCTGAGCATAGCAAGTGCTGCTCAAAGTCTGGATCGGATCTTTCACCAACGTTACAATCCTGTCTGTCAGCAGATAACAAAGACAACACAAACTTTATCTGTGTGCCCTGTAGGAAGGCACAACACTCCCTTACAGAGTACTTTTAAAAACACAAAACCTCTTCAATAATTAATTAGTTTTCAAATCTTGTTCAACATGAAAGAAATTGTCTGTAAAACAGAATTTAATCTGTTCTGCACCTGAACACGGCAGACCTGAGCAGGAGGATGTAGTCATCAGCTCCAGTAGTTTGATTCAACAGCTGTATTCTCTTTATGTTCCTAATAAGTGCCTCAAATTTCAAAAATCACAGTGTTTGGGACAGTGTTATAAGAACAGATACAAGTCTATTAATACAGCAAGGAGAAATGGTCTCTTTAATTTAAAGAAAATTAGAGGCATTGAACAGGAGACACTTAGAACACTTTAGAGAATACAGGCAAACAAAAAAGACTAATAAAGCATAAACACTACCACTTAAGGGTTTCAGGCAGAAAAAAAAAGATGCTGCTCAAGAGAGAAATTTCAAGCCCAAGTGCTGCAGTTACTGTTAGCAGAAACATTCATATTTCAGTTACAATTTAGTTTATTTCCAGCTACTGAACTGTGTTGTACATAATCATAGGGCAGAGATTCAAATGCACTATATTTGCTTCACTTAATACTATATAACATTAATGTGACCCAACATATGAAACAGTGTTATCAGGAGAGAAGGGATTAGGGGTCCCTTGCTGCAGTATTATTCCAAACGACAGCAGTGTTTCACCATCGCTCTGCATGAACAGCAGCCAAGGGTGGTCATAAAGAAGATTTGTGGGTATGGATGGGTAACCACTACCTCTGCAAACAGGGTAACTCCAGGAGGGCAGGACTACCTACTAAAGGCATCAGAAATGGAGCTCTAGGTAAGAATGTGGGAGGGTTTTTTTACTTTTTTCCACTAGGAATAATCATCTGCAGCCTAATGAACATTTTGTTCAAACTGAAACAAAAGTTTATTTACATTTGAGTTGGAGAAGGTTGTATTTGTTATTTAAGCAACCTTTAAAACCAGTCATTTTAATAGAAATTCTTACTTTAAAAACTGTAAATACTGGCAAAAATGAAGCCATGGCATGCCCTGGCTGGCAGGAGCTCACACGAGGCAGGGCAGCCTGGTTCTCCTTGCCCTGCTGATGGCAGAGTGTAGAGCAGCACTTGTACCCCAAAGCCCCAGGCTGCCACTCTTCCCTGTTCACACTGAAAGCTTCAGGATGCTGAAGCTACTGGTTTTGTCCAGCACCTAACACCAGCAGCCTGGAGCTTGCCATGAAGCAGTGAAATAATCATGTCACAACTCTAAATACAGGCCATGTTACCAAAATCACTCATTACTTAAATACTTCTGCTCGACTCAGATGCCAGCAACCATACTTCAATTTCTTTTTTAATCAAGTCTTCTTCCAAGTCTTTACATAAGAGATTATTCTTTGATAAGACAGATGAAGCTCTGTACCAGACTTCTGAAGCATCACAGTAAGTGACTCAGTTTACATTGAGCCATGTTTGGAAGTTATTATATCTTGGAGGTGATCCAGTTGTGCTGCCAGAGAACTCAGAAATACTCCCCTTAATGGCACAGAAGCATTTCTTTGAACCTGGTTGGTTATGGGCATTTATGCCTTTGACTCACTGCTCGTGCTTCCCTCACAGTCCTTTAAAATGAGTTAAACTGCTGCTCCAGATAAAGAGGGCACAGCTGATTGCTGCAGCCCTCACATACCCAGGACCATATTTTGACTTTAACTTCATTGACTTCTGATTGAAGCTGCTGACATTGTATTTGTGACAGACACCTGTGTGTAGCCTCTCCCTGCTCCAAAACCTCTAACAGACCTTGGAAACATCTTGCACTGAGCACCAGCACTAACAGCCTCAGAAATCAGCCTGTGCCCGCTGCAACTGAGGCACAAAGGAAATTTCAGGTGCAGCATTACCAAACTCACAGAGGGGAAAGACTCCAGCCCTTCTCTCGAGCTGGAATTTTCAGATTTTATCAGCAGCTATAGTTGTTTGCATTATAATGTCTGCAGTGTAAGTACCTGCACAGAGCTCTACAACAGTAGGACCAAACAGCATGCAGGGGCTTTATCTCCTGTTCTCTCCTCAGCTATCTGACAAAACTGTCAAGGATAAAAGGATTAACACACAACTATCTCTGACATGAAGAGATGGGGAGAAGGCTCAGACCCTCTACTTACATCGAGGAATACCCAATTTGAGGCCCACTGTAGACACCAGAAGCCTTCCTCTTGAGCTCAGGTATCAAAACCCTAATTATTAAGTACATCCATCTATTAAAAAAGTCTCCACCCTCAGATCAGTGCATACACACCTGCCTCAGGGCAGATGCAAGACAGCCAGATCTAACTGTGCTGGACACAGTAAACTCAGCAGCCAGGTTTATTGCTGTGCTGAATACAAGCTGTGGTGCAAAAGTTGTAGGACAAGCAGATCTTGACCTGTGCAGCAACACAACACTGTTGGAGTATTTTACAGCTGCTAATAGATTCTAGAAACAGGGAGAAATTTTGCTTTTTTTTCCTTGACTCACTCTACTACGAATTAATACATTTAATGAAGCCAGTGATGTGGTGTAGCAGGTGGCTCAAAGGGCTCTATTTAAAGTTCAGCTCTCTGTAGTCCTCAGCTCAGCTTCGTCCAGAGAACACAGAAAACATGAAGCAGACCACAGGGGCAGCATGATTCCCACGGTGCTGTGCCTCCCTAACTCACCTTTGTTAGGAAAAAAAGTATTGAATGCATCCCCAGCTTTGACAAAATGTAGTGAATGAGGTGATAAGTGTTAATAGAAGTAGCTGTGCTACAATGGTTTCATTATTAGCATCAAACAATGCATTAACATTTGTTTTATTAATGGAAAAAATAGTTTAATAACCTAATCCATTGCCAGCAGTGCAATGCAGACCTTTATCAAATTTGGGTTCTTTTAGGTTTTGGGGTTTTTTAATCAGCAAAGCAGACCATCCTATACTTGGGCTAAACAATTGTATCTGTAATCACCAAAATTTACTATATCCCATTTGTTACATGCTTTCCCTTCTAAGTAATACCTCTGCAATGCTTAATTATGCAGTACAATACAGATCCATCAACTTTACAGCAGAAACAAGTATGGAGAAATCTTTCCATTGTGAGCAAGAATATTTTTTATTGCATTCAACCTAAATAATGTAACATGTTATTTGGGTGAGTTACCCAGCAAGACTTGGATTTCAAGACTCATTTCTTTTAGAAAGGCTCTGTCTTTTGAAACTAGCCTTGCATTAAAGATACACAAATAAATACTCCACTTGGACAGCCACTTCTCTGTCTACTTCCATACCCACAACATGAGCAGACATTTGCATCTAGCATTTTATTGGCATCCAAGTGGCCACCAATAAATTATCTAGGAACATGAAGGGTTGCTTTGGTTTGTTGCTGTGAGTCTACACATTATTACAACAAGGTTTGGGAAAGAAGAGGAATAAAATAATAGGGACTCCCAGACTCTTATTTCCAGCTCTGTCATTAGCCACAGTGTCTCTTGTCACCCAGGGGGCCCAAGCAGTAACTAGCCATGAAGAAATGAAGGGCTAAGGTAAGTTTTACATTAAAAACATTAGAAAATGTATTCTTAGGCATTTCTTCCATGCAAATGCCTTAAGATCAAGAATACCTTTGTACAGCAATATCCAGGTGGAGCATTGTGAAGCCTCACCCCTTGCTTGCCTGAATTACAACTTCCCACCTACACCAAAGACCTCCAGTTGAGATGTCCCTGTCTCCAAAACACTTCTCCCAGAGCAAGGAAATCAACCTCACACCGTCTCTTGGCCAAAACCACACAGCTCCTGCAGTCACAAATTCATGGAAGGAATCGAGCTGCCTCTCAGCTTTCCTCAGGAGCCAGGTAAAACTGGAGAAATATGTATGAGACTGGTAGTTGGGTTAATTTCTTTGCCCTGCTTGAAGGTCTAACTTAATTCTGAAACTGCCCAGAACCACTACTACAAAATGCATTTGAGTTTCACCACCTTGCTGCACATACTTCCTCCTTGGAAGCCAATTTCAGTTATAAAGGAGCTGCCTCAACTCGAGGCACAGTGACATGTCTCAGCCAAGTCCAGAGCTATAATTAAAACTTGCATGGGAGGAAGGTAGGTGGCATAAGACTTCCCACTGCTCTCTTTAATACATTGCTCCTGCCTGTCTAGTGCCAACGCCGGCGTGCGAGTCAAACAGCATGTTCCTTGCCTTGTAAATACAAATGATGGCTAATTGGTGATTAACCACCTTCCTCCAAGTTGCATATACCAAGTGGAGATTTGATTGCTACCCTAATGATAACAAAAGCCTTATTTATGCTATAAATCCAAGAGGTCTGTTTCACACAGCCAGAGGGAATGGCTTGAGGCCGTGGTACCATGTGCTTCGTTTGCAGCAAAGCAGGGAGTTGCAGAACCTGGTAAGGTTGCCAGCTTTTGCAGCTACATCCCAAATTTCCACACACCCCCCTCCCCTCTGAATGCAAAGAATCAACACTTGATACCCATTTATAAAGTTTTCACACAAAGGCATGAAGAGGTGGACACCAAGTGTGGCATGATTAGTGAAACCATGTTGGCCATCACCAATCACCTCCTTATTGTCCATGTGCCTGAGCAGTGTTTCCAGGAGGATTTGCTCCATGATTTTGCCAGGCACAGAAGTGAGCAGCCTGTGGCTCCCCAGGTCTTCCTTTCTCCCCCTTTTTAAACATGAAGGTTAGGTTTCCCCTTTCCCAGCCAGTGAGAAATTCACAGGACTGCCACAACTTCTCAAATATGATGGATAGTAGAAATGACACAAACAGAGCAGATAATATCTCACCAGGTACATTAGACATTTCAAATTAAACAGTTTGGGTGCATTTTCTCATATTTACGTCCTCAAGCAGTTTGAGATTGGTCAAGGACTGACCCCAGGAAAGCATTTGTACAAATCATTAAACCTTAAGTAATTTCATTAGGTATTTCCACCCTTGCAGAGCAAATGAGACAACAGCTGGTTGCCCAGTTTTACTGAAATCCTTGCCTGCACACACAACCAGTTCTGAACACTCACAAAGCTGGGATGACACCAGACCCTTACAGTAAGAGGGACAAGGGTAGTTGAGATCCTTAACTGTGGCAATCAAGGGATATTGTGTTGCAGAATAAAGTAAACTATTTCCCTGTTTTATCTGATAACCAACAGGTCCTTCACATGAACAGGACACTGATAGTCCAGTGACTAGCAATCTATATAGGGGAAGGTTTATTGTGTATTTTTAAAGCCAATTTTCTCTTGCATCTCTAAGCAAGAAGATTCAAAACCCCAAACCAACCAGGGCAACTCTCCCAGTATAACACAGAGATCACAGGGCCCAGCAATCAGTTCCCCCTCTGTGAAATTCATCTCTCCCATGGAGCAGGGCTGTCTCTGTGCCATTCCCATACGCTGCAGGTTTGGAGGCTGAGGAGCTGCTCCTTGAACAGCATCTCTAGAGTGACAGGAAAAGCTCAGGAGAGATTTTAGGAAGTGATGGGTGCTTGTCACATCTCCTGCTCAACACTGTCTGTTGATGTTCTCACTCAGCCCATCGTAAAACGTGTTCCCAGCCTCTCAAAGTGCTGACACACCAACACCTTAAGAGTCACATTCTGTTTTCTCATCTTTTGTATCACAAAACCAAGTGAGCGAAGAGACTTCAATAGCATCGATTGCCTCTGCAGCTTTTCCCTCGGATTTTTCTGGGGTTTCCACGTTCTGGGCCTCACACTTCTTGTTTAGTCCCTTAGCCCCATCTAGTGCCAAAGCGAAATAAAAGGCACTTTCACCAGCCTACGAGAGCTCCTCGACATCCCAAGCAGAACACAGCTCTTGAACCCTCTGTGCCTCTGCGAGGGGAGGTTTGTCTACCTGAGCCCCCACACAAAGGGGTTTAACATGAGGGAAAACTCGAGTGTGGGCTGAGATTGTGAGCAGGAACGGTTGGAAAGCCAGTCTTTGATAATACCCACACTGAGAAGGATAAACTCTTCTAAGGAAAAAAATATTTCCCATGTCAAAGGCCTGATTGCTGTATCTTGTCTCCTTCTCCCAGGCTCTGCTTTCAGTGGGGTGGAAGGGTACTACAGTTCCTAACACTTGCTAAAATGTTACTGAGCAGTGACCAGCACAAAAATCAGAATTGTTTGCTTTCAGCCTTACAGCAGCCCTGATTTTTACTTTCCTGCCATGAACACTAGATTAGGTCATCTATTATCAACCTCTGTGGCTACACAGATTTGTCAAGTCTTCCATAACAAATATTCACTAAGCAAAGGGAACTTGGAAAAAAAATCTCCTATGATTTACATTCCCAACATATCAATTGAGACTTTTCATTTGGGGAGTCAGGGTGGGGGTGTGGGGGCGTCTTACCTGGCTTTTACCCACTAAATAAACTCTACTGGAGTCTTGCAGTCCTTTGGCGACCTATTACTCTGTTACTTCCAACTTCTCATATCCACACTGACTGGCAATTATTCACTGTGGAAACAAATGTACTGTACTTTGGGTAATTCCCATCATAATTTCAGCACCAATTAAATAAAATGGATTTTATCATGATTCTTGGGAATTTACCCAGCACAATAAGCATTGCCTAAGAACAGACACTTCATCACATGCTTATTTAGGAGCCTGTTAGTGATACAATACCTTGTATTGCCTTATTTCATGCAGGATAGACAACTATGTTGCCCAGGGAATAAGTACATACAAATCAACTTGGATTTTATCAGAGGAATTCAATTTTTTTTTCTTACAGAGAGAATGAATCCATTCAAACCAAGCAAAGGCAGGTAAATGCAAGAAGGATGCACAGATATCTGGTACTTTGCTGTCTCAACTGCCATTAACATAATCCTGAAGACAGAAAAATAAAGGTTCAAGGGTGATGACCAGGGTCAACAGCACTAGAAAGTGAGATTAAACAAAACACAGATTTCATAAAGGGTATTTTCTCATTATCAAATCCCTACCGTTCTCCTGCAGTCACAGCACAACCTCTAGATCCCCCCAGACCAAGCTGCTAACAGATCACACCTCCACCCCCTCTATTTAAAAGCTATCACCACCACCCTTCCACCAGTGATGTGATTGCTCCTAATCCTCTCCAGGCAGAGTCTAATTAATTAATTAATTAGCACTTTATGCTAATTTGGGTGAGCCTGCCCCGGCTGAGTATGGTTGATGATGTGATTCTTTGTGCAGAGCCCTATGGAGAAAATTTGGAGTGGTTTGGGAGATCAGTTGACACGTATAGCTCAGCTTACAGAAAACAGATGTGAGATTCACTTTGAGAACTGCCCTGCAGAAACCCCATGGGTACAGTGAAAGCTCAAGCTTCATGTTTGCTCTTCTCCAGCTTGTATTTGCCACATGTTTAGGGCTGTAACCACAACACATTTGATCAAGCCTTGTGCCCACAAGAGCTGGCACTGCCATACCATTTGCACCAAAACAGGGCTCCAGGTTTGCCGTGCGAACACATAGGAATTGAAGGATTAATACAAAGACCTCCAATTCCTGTGGTGCTTTGTTTGCTGAAGATTTCCCTCAGTAGACCCCAGACATGACTAGACTAGACCCCTACTCACAGGTTTTTCTAGGGAAGCCAGGCAGATTATTGGGCTGGGGCCAACAATATGATGTTCAACAAGGCCCAATGCCGGGTCCTGCACTTTGGTCACAACAACCCCAGGCAA
>VXBZ01009102.1:212168-225648 GCA_013399135.1 Heliornis fulica
ATGGTCTAAGGGTAGACTTGGTGGCGGTGGGTTAATGGTTGGACTGGATGATCTTAGGGGTCATTTCCAGCCTTAAAGATTCCATGATTCTATGATTCTATGATCTTGACAGCTGTGAGCGCTGGCAGGCCTGTATGGCATCTTCACCACCCAGCTGAGCCAGGGGCTGCAGCCCCGTTTCAGTGCAGAATTGATCAATGCATCTGCAGTGCTGGTTGAGGGAACCTGTTTGACAGAGCACTGAACTGGGCTAGGAGCATTTGCAGTCAGAAAATGTTGGGAGAAGCCATAAGAAAGCTGATTATCCCAGGCTGGAAGCCTGCTTAAAAAAAAAAAACAGATGACAGCTAAGGAATACTCCAGGGCTGTGTATAACTGTAGGCTAACATTATAGTGTAAACATGTTAATATTTAATAACATGTAATGCAAAATCAACTTCTATGGTCTCTGTTACAGTGAGCTATTATGTTGAATCTGATAGGGAAATTTTCCAAGAGCCTTCTCAAACACTCATTTGCACAGTAATGCTTAAAAATTGCCATAGCTGTTAGCAGGAAGGGAGACAAGTGTTTGAATATGTCAAGAAAAAGGACATCAAGGTAAGCAAGCTTCCTAAGGGTAATAAAAATGCTGTTTTAAACAGTTGTTAAGCCAGCATCAAGAACAGCAGGGAAAAATGGTGGTTTGTTGCATCAGGACGACCAGTTTGCCTGTTGTGGGCTGCAGCATCGCTTTCGTGTCTCAGATCTCCAAGCCCTCTTCAGGGGACATCAACTACTTGGAAGAAGAAACATCAAAAACTGAATTTGAAGACATGTGAAAGGCTTATACCCCATGCAAATTCACCCTATTCTGTGTATTGGTGTTTATGCCATTCACAAGCCTGGTGCCATCTCCCTGAGTCCATTGGGAAGGGGTCAGACTGTGGGTAGAGGTGGCAGGAGTTAGACACTACAGCTGGTTTTCAAAGCAGCTTTGTTGATTCTTACTAGTATACAGATAGTAGTGTGTGCTCTTATAGTCTCATTTCTGGGACATCAACTATCCTGTGTTTTAACTGGGCTAAAAATGTGAAGAGAAACAATGAAACTACATCTGAATGAAAGAACAAGGCTGAAAATCTATATGGCAAATAAATAAATAATGCCATAAAATAATAATAGATTATACCATAAAAGCAAAGCAAAACCCCACTAGAACTCCTGTAAAGCACATTACAATTGTGAATGCTGGATAAAAGCCTGTGTGTTTCTTCTCATAAATGTAAAAACACCCTGTGTTTACACAGACTCATAAAGTGACCTGAAGAGCCCAGCATTGAGCTGGAGGTTTCTAAGTCAGCTACAGGGAAATAGAGACAATAAAATACAGTGAAAAGGATAAATCATTTGACTTTGGAGACATTTAATGAATCAATCAGTGCTTAAACCATAGTGTTTAAAAGGACTGAAGGGCAAGAAATTGATATATGCCACATACTCCTCCGAAACAACTTGAAAAGCATAATACCAGATGACAGGATAAAATGGGCTTATAAAGCGGACAATATTGTGATTTGGAGTGACCTTCAGCCTCCCTAATCTTTAATAGCAAAACCTTTTTGACACCAAGGAAAGCATGATGGATCTTTTATGGTGTTCAGCTACCTTTTGAAAGACGTCAAAGGCTACCTGAGACAGTTTATCTAACTCTGGTCTTGAGTGATCAGAGTGGCTAAGGGGATTAAGGAGTGGATCTGATGCATTCAGGGCTGCTACATTTTGGGGAGATAAACTGAACATCAAAAGCAGTGATTTAAAATCATTAAAGAGAATGAGGGCAACCATTAAATCCATCTGAGAGGGAAGGAAAAGCAAAGGCTCTCCTGCCACGCTCAGAACAAACTGGAGCACAGAGTACATAAAGAAAAGTCCCCATGGCTAAGGTGACAGCTAAGGACTCTGCTGCAGCTCCCAACCACGCTGCTCGACCTTGTGTGGTGCAGTTGGTTGGAATTTCAGTCCCAGGTATAAAATACTGATATAATTTATCAAACCTACTTATTAGATGAAACTTTGCAAATGTCCATCTCAGAGGATTCTATAAGGGAGTTAAGCATCATTACCCCAGCTGGACAGATGAACTGTGGCTTGCTGAAGAGCAGTTATTTGTCCAGCAATGCCCAGATGCAGGATGCACTTCTTAGATTAAGAACCTAAATTCAGCCAATTTATTCTAGGAATGAATGGAGGCAGCACAATGGCCTCATGAATCTAGTCCTCAATACACTGCCATTTATTTATTTATTCCCCATCAGAAACAATTACAGCTGGGAGGGCATTTAGTGCTCGTGCCTGGAGACAGGAGAAAATCAAAGTAGGTGAAGGAGTAATGAAAGCCTACACAATCTTACATGCATTGAGCCAGCTCCCATTTAACTCAGCAAAGATATTTCTGGGTTTTCACAACCCACACAGCATCATACCTTGCATGGAAATTCTCTGAAGTGCAAAGCCACAGTGGGAAATCCCTGCATCCCCTAACTCAGGCACCAGTTGGCTCTTCAGCAAGCAGCAGGTTGACAAGCACTGAATTTCTTTAAAAGCTGAAATCCTAAAGAGCTGAACACACTTTGGTCCTGGACCCCCCAAACCATCACTACAAAGCAATAACTCTTCTAAAGCAACTCGTTGCCACCTCTATTTCTTTCCATCGCTGAAGAGGACTGAAATGGAAACCTCAAATGACAGAAGTGGAAAACCTCTGGTTTGTGGTTAGAACTGGAAAAAGTACCCATAACCTTCCTGCTCAGCCCAAGTGTGAGCTCTAAATTATTAAGTCTCCCTGAGAAGCAGTGCAAAGTTCTGAAGCAAATAGACCCGTCCATCTCTCGGCACTCGTGCCGGAGTGATAATGCCTGGAAGACTTCATATTTCCAAGTGCTAATTACAAGAATGTGATGGATGCCCTGCCTGAATTAAATTTACAGGAACAAGAGAGTATGGAAGGGAAAACAAACAGAAACTAGGAGGGGGAATTAATGATGCATTTAATGAAGAGAAATCAAAACTCATTTGTTGTTTTAGGAGGGGAAGGCAACTTTCAACAACACCGCAGTACTAGCTGAACAACATCAAATTGATGTCTAGCCTGTCAGAGCAAGAGTAATAGATTATTATTTTCCATTATTTAATTTTCCCTTTTCAAGCAAATGCTTTATTCTGCTCAGCTTTAAAAAGAAAACCACATTATTTTAAATGACTTTAAAATATCAGCCTAATGAGCTATAACATAGACATTTATAGAATGCAACGTGTCTCTGTGATGAGGCATTTAGTTTCTTCTAAGTAGCAAGGAGCACATTTTTTACTGGGAGGTGTATTTCCTGAGCAATTAAGGCACAGGAGCCTAATTAAAAATTAAGTCAATGTTCAAATAAGCATAATAGAATAATATCTGTAATCTGCAGAAATACAGGAACAGCTGGAACGCTACTTTGTTTTACTACTTCCTTGAAGGATGATGGAAATTTCAGGAGCCCATTCCAGAAGGTGCATTTCTGAGGTCACCTTCAGAGAGAAAATGTTGCCTCACTCTTAAAAGTGAGCAAATTGGTGGGAACAGCCCAGGAAGGCAGTGATGGTGTCACCTCCACCCGGGGAAGCTTTTTGCTCATCATGCACAGGAACTTGGTGATGTCTCACCCAACTACTTCAGAGGTCTCTGTGGCAGGGTCTATACAAGGCTGAGACACCCAGCAATGGTCTTCTGTCTGACCACCTTCTACTTACTCATCCTCACCAGCCTGTGTCTCACAATGGGTGGCAAAAAGTCTTTCTGTGGTAAAGGAAACTGAATTTGGGGCATTTTGGTTAAAGTTTTCCCTTGAAATAAAATGCTCTGAGGTTTCTCATAACTGTCTTTGAACAAGTTTGTTCACTTCTGGTCTTGTATATATGTATGTACACACACACATGTATGGGCAAATCTGGCTAGAAACCTCAGTTTAAAAGAAAAACTGATTCTTGAAACATTTTTGGTCACCTGAGATTCAGAAAATATGGCCACAGTGATCCCAAGAATGTTCTCCAAGATGTGAACGTAAAATCCCAAGGTGATAAACTTTAGTACTACACTATAAGCTGTTCAAATATTTACCACAATAAAAAAAAACAAACCTCAAAACGAAACAGCAGAACATGTGAACAGTTATCTGTAAGCTGCAGGACAAGAGCCTCTTGAGAGATTCACAGGCCAGACTCCCACCAAAAGTCGCTCTATCATTCTCCTTTTCAGCTGGTCAGGAGAGAAAATACATACTGAGAAGCTTAGGAGTTGAGATAAGGACAGGGACCACAACAAAAAGTTACTTTTACCCCCAAAGATTAAGATGTCTACACAAACTCTGGGGGCAAATGAGCAAATCCTGGCTTTTCCACTGCTTGGGCCAGCTGCTTTCCCAAAGGACAGTGGCGGCAGCCACCCTGCTTGTCGGAGGGGGTGAGATCCATGGCCACATGCATTTTGACTTGGGGGCTGCCTTGGGGTCCCATGTAGGTGTATGATGACTCCTGCCAACCCAACTGCTCTGTGCAGTTGTGCACAGAGCTGTGAAATGTCCCCATGGACCAGGAAGCCACTGAATGCAGAGCTGTAAGGTGACCAGTTCCTGGAGGGAACACCTTCCCCCTGAAAAACGAGGGTGTAGATGAGCCACTTCTTGCACTATGAAAACAAGAGTTAATAACATTTTAATCATATCTCAGCCTACATATTTAAAATGAATTAGATAAATGTTAATTACTGTTAGAGAGAGAACTTTTTAGATTTAATAATTCTGGGTGACAATTCAGGTCTCGGTGTAATGAGCACAAAGCTAAAGCAGAGTGTGAAGACTGTGATTACACAGTCGTTAAAGCGACAAGGTGTATTTTTAAACATGACACAGGCATTAACAACATTTCCAGCAGGTTAAATGGAAGTCAATTAACATGGAGAATGTTAATTGCTAAAGCTTGTTTTCTTTCAGTAAAATCCAATCACATTTGGACAAATCCTCACAAACTGCACCAGAAAAAAGAAAGTCCTAACAATGTGGTAATGTATTGGCACAAATGTCAATGGGTGATTGTTATTTAAATAGGATTGGATGAAACCACGGGGTAATGAGGACTCATTTCCCCTTCCATCTCCCTGGCTGCTTACATGTTTGTCCATCAACCTCATGTCTGATCCTCCAGAGCCTCTGGATTCACTGTGAAGGTGCTGCATTGCCTGAGTCCCTAACACAAGCTTGCTTGGAAGGAGATGAGGAAAATACCCAGCAAGGAGCCAGCAAGCCACTTGACATCATCCCAGAAGCTTCATCACAGTCTGTGTGCAACACAAGCAGTTATCCCCTCCCAAAAGGTTCAAAACACAACTTCTATCTATCTATCTATCTATCTATCTATCTATCTATAGATCTATCTATCTATCTGTATAAAATGTAGTTGGTGCTATCTGGACTCCTCCAAACCCAGAAACAGTCAAGTGTCTCCATACATGGACATTGCACACCAGAAGGTTTGTACCTACAGCTCAAGCACCAAAATATCGTCCCAAATCTAACTCAGGGTGACTCCTTGGATTCACAGCTAACCAGACTAGGCTGCAGAGATCTCTTACTATTTACTCACAAGTAAATTGATAAATTAAGTAAAATGGGGTTTCCAAGATGAGGCTGGGCAAGTGTGAGGGCCACAGAGTACTCAATCCAGTGCCTTCTGCAGAAGACAGACCACAGACAGTGCTCACATCCCAGCTGTCACGGCTTCTCAGCCACCTCACTGCGTCGCTCCTGGGAGCCGTGACCCATGCCAGAAGTTATGATGAATTTTCTATTTCCCCTTTCCCTTTGCAGTCTCTGAGAAGGTCTGAGAAGTCCCAGAGCTGCTGTAAATCCCTTTGAGCTCTTCCAGCCTCCCAGAGCATTCAGGAGTGGAGAGACTCCAGATGTTTGGCCTATGCCTTCTGCTCCCCACCAACACACACTAACTACAAGACCAAAAAGACATGTCCTGCCTCCTTCTCCAAGTCCACTCCATGGGAGGAGAGACCTTCCATCCTAGCAGAGGTCTTCTGAGGTGACACTCCTCCACCTCAGCAGCACAGCAGTATCCTGAGAGCAGGATCTAAATGGCTTTTGCAGGATATTGTCCTCAAAACAAGCCCTTTGAGGCAGCATCAGCAAATTACTTTGGGTGGCTCAACACACCTGACAACTTTCTGAAGTGTTTTTGTGGGTCTCTGACGTACAGGCTTCATTCCCCATTCTTCCTACTTCCCAACAGAATAATTACAGTTATTAGGCTGTCTGCTCACCTGAGCTCTGCTTTCATATTGGCATGTCTATTGCTAAGCACAGTCTAGAGATTTTAATTAGCTTTGAATGAAATACTGCTCATTAATAAAACCTCAGGACAGTAAAACATAGCCCAGTTATTTCAGGGTGCGGAGGGGAACAATACACACTGCTTGCAAATAGGCATGCTCCTTATTTTTAGACCAGAATTTATGATGTTTATGGGGATTTTTTTAATTGAAATTCTTTGAGAACAATCACAGGGCACTCAGGCATCACCTCACACCTTTTGGTAAGATTTCTTACCTAAAATAAACTCTGAGTATGTAACACCTTATTTCTTTCTGCATGTTCCAGAGTGTCTTTAGGAAGGTGACACAAGGTGTGAGGCAGTGGTTTATCCCATAGCTAAGGGGAAGGCAGCAGGTACCCAGCTGTGGACCCCGTGCTGTGCACGGAGCTGCAGTGAGAGGGTGAGGCAGTTACATCAGGCCAGCACTGGCTGAAGCCTGTGATGGTCAACTTCTCCTTCAGGGTAATTCCTCCCATGCTGAGAAGGATCCAGGAGTTTGAGAGATGCTTTAGATCACAGGATGTCAGGAGTTTGAAGGGACCTCCAAAGATCATCCAGTCCAACCCCCTGAGCAGGGTCAACCTTAATTAAATCACACAGGAATGTGTCCAGATGGGTCTGGAATGTCTCCAGAGAAGGAGACTCCACAACCTCTCTGGGCAGCCTGGCCCAGGGCTCCGACACCCTCACAGGGAAAGAGTTTTTCCTTATATTCCCATGGAACCTCCTCTGCTCCAGCTTGGACCCGTTACCCCTTGTCCTGCCCTTGGCCATCCCTGGAAAGAGCCTGGCTCCATCCTCCTGACACTCACCCTTTGCATATTTATAGACATTAATGAGATGCCAAGAAACCTCTGGGTGCTGTTTACTGCCTCGGAGATCCCCAGCCCCCAGCCCATAGGGGAGGGAATACCAGGGCTGAAGGGAAACGCCACGGCGGCCGTGCTGCTCTCCCGGGGCTCATCGTCCCGTTTAACCGGGCCTGGACCGAGGCTGAGGAGCAAAGCTGGGACCTCCACGGGCGAGCCACGAGAGGGAGCCCAGAAACCACCGTGATGGGCAGCGGCGGGGAGGGGTCCCCCGGACACAGGCTTTACCGACTCGCTACACCCGCGGGTTTGGGAGGCAGAAACCGGGGGGTACCGGTTATCCCAGGGCCACCAAACTGTTGCCATCGTAGGATTTGTCTTGTGGGGTTGGCTTGGGGGAGTATTTCTGGTTTTAAAGGTTTTTGATACAATATTATCATTCATTTCGGTGGTCTCCCCCCCGACTCGGGCATATACAGTTCAAGTACCAACCTGACTGATGCTAATGCTCCAATTATGCTGATGTGGTTTTTCCTTTTAATTTAATCAAATTTTCTGCATCTTGGTGGGATTGAACAGCATCAGCAGCCAAATGGAGCCACAACCCTCTTAGAGCTCAGCAGTTCTTTTAAAACTCATGCCAGGTAGAAAAAAACATTACTCCTAAAAATCTAATTCTTACCTGTTGTGAGGGATTCTTGAAGCACTTCAAAGTTCTCCTGCACTTAGAAGTTATTACAGTGAGACACAACAGACGTCTATTTTGTTTCTGCCACTGTTGCAGCAACACCATCCACAGGCTTTGATTTACAGTCACAGAGCTCTCAGGAGAGTGGTTGATTTTGCTTTCAGAATAGCTAATAGCATTTTCAAGTCAAATCAAACGTGAAGCCTTTCAGCATTACTTCAAACCTGTAACAAACAGCAGTTTATGCAGTTAAGAATAGAAATAGAAACTCCTGGTCTGATGACTGAGCAAGTTTATTCTCCGTTAATACTTCACAATTAACATCTGTGCAGCTTCAGTAGAAGGAATCAAATTTTTAAACCTGGGAATCTCTAAACTGCACAAAAAGATCTGTCTACAAACACTCTGTTACATGAGAACATGAGAAAAAGAGGCACACACAGAGAGAGTTTTGGCTCACAGATTGCTGAGGAGAAACCCAAACTCCGAGCTGGTCATATATGAAAGAGTCCCCATCCTCCACTGCACAGAATCATTAACAAAGCATTCGAACCAGGCTAATTAACTCTGGGTCAAATACTACCTGTAGTATTCTACTATGGTAGGATACTACAGGTAGTATTATATTTTTATACCATATAAAAATATGGTATGTTGTTAAAGTATATGACTGAAACCTGAGAGCCCCTGTACTTTGAAGAAAATTTATCTCCAAACCTCGCTGTTTAGCTCTAGATCGCTTTTGTTTGGTGTTTGCAGAGCCCTTCCACAGTGGGATCCCAGTCCATGAGGGAATTCTATCACACTACCACAGGAGTATCTCTTTTCTCCAAGAAGGCAGAATCCTGGCCCTCCCAGCAGCAGACTTCTCAAGATGGGCCCAGGGTGCACCCTGAAGTCCCAGCAGCTCACAGGGTTTTTAACTTCATAGCCACACATGTGATTAAACCCTCCTCTATTTTTACCTTGTTAGCATAGGAGATGAAGAGGAGAAAAAACCCTCTTCCCAGACTACCCACACTCTGAATTTGGCTTTCCATCTTCTACATCATTGGCTCTCAGCAGTGCAGAAACTCCTCCCTTGCTCAGCAAGCCATTTGACTGTGACTTGGCAGAGCACTCCCTGCCATTGGTTGTAAATCATGAAAAGCTGTCAATAATTTAGGAAGGAGCTCTGGAAGGACAAGGTAGGATTCAGGCTCAGACAAGCCAGCTGGGAAAACAACTGGAGATACTGGGATAGTGAGCAGCCCCACAACATAGTGTCTTGTGTCCTTTGGACTTGTTGGCTTGTGAGTCTTGTCACAAAACCTTCTAGTTGACAGCAACAGCCTCTGTGTAATTCACCACCTTTGTTAAACTGAGCTGATAGAAAAGGCTCAACACTCAAGCAGTGATGTTTCAGAATTCACATGCTGTTTCACAGAAGCTTCTGACTGCTGCCTGGACTGCATTTAAAATTCAGGCTGTGAAAAAAAAAAACAGTTTCATCTCCCAAGCAGAAAGGCACCCTGTGAATTTGGATATTACAAGGCTGAACCCACATGTCCTGCCAAAAGCCATCCTTCTCTTTGGAGTTCAACAAGCCCTTTCAGTAAGTGGTTTGCATCTTTGTGACTCCAGAATCATTTTCTGTAGCACCCTGAATATGCAGTTTGGACAGTTTGCTCTATAGATTGGTACTTCTCAGTGAATATAGGAGTTTTCTAATGTGTCCCAAGATGTCTAGTTTTGTGATGAAAGGAGCTTGTGCCACTTTACCTCTCAGCACCAATTCCCTGTCTGTGTAATGAAAACATTGATTCTGTGCTGCCTCCCAGCAAGGCTAAATCTGCTGTGATGGGTAATCCATCAGGGAGGAGATCCCCAAGAGCCACCAAGGGAAGGACTCCATAAAATCTGTGAAGAGATTTTACATCAGGCACTCGAGGCATTTTATTGGATTCTGGATAGTGCCAGTGTCATGGTTCAGCCCCAGGCAGCTCCTCCAGTCACTGGAGCAGAGACAGTGCACAAACTAGTTTAATTTACAGAAATTCAAATAATTCACAGCTTGTCTTAGTCTTGATGTGTTTGAATGAGATCCCATGGTTTGTGCCTCATTTTTTTTTCCATATCATTCTTCTAAGATACACCCCTTTTCTAAAATCTATTCCTATTTTCTCCTTTTTATTTTAAAGGCCAGAAGAAACAAAACAAAAACAGTACAGACCAGACCTGAATAAAAGGCCAGTACTGGTATTGTTTTCTCCTTTTTTTTTTGAGAAATCTCAAAATCTCACACCTAGAGCTGCTGACTGTATCTTAAGCCCTTGAGATCAGGGGTCTTGCAGATCCTTGATATGTGTCACACATAAGGAACATTTTTATTTACCAGCTGGCTGTGCCTCCACTGGGAACAGAAATGTATCCACTTGGAAATCCAGATTACATTTGGAAATACAAACTGATGTTTCCACGGGAAAATCTTTTTTTTTAATGTCTTGTAAGTCTTAAGATGATGTGACTGCAATAAGTGAGCTTCCCTTTCATTAATTTAAAGCCAATTAAAGTAGATAATTCTTTCAGAGGGAAGCCTCTCTGCTTTAGGAGATCAGAATGTAACGGCCAATGCCACCCCTGGGAAGTCATTATAGGAGCAGAGAGAGCAGTCTCCTTGTGTGAGAAGAGGCATCAGAGGTTCTGGGTTGTTTTATTCATTGCAAAACAAACAAGGAATAGAGTGTGCAGAGCCCAGGATGACATTACTGAAGGGATTTGCACCTCGTGCTTGGAGCAGGCTGCCCAGTCCCTCCTGTGGCTCACACTGTGGCACTTGACATTTAAATGCCACTCAGTAAAGGGCTTCACAGTGTATTAATGTGAGATATGGCCAGAATTAAGGGTGATTCTGAAAGGCACTAACCCTCAGATGCTCAAAATCAACAGAAATCAGGTGCCCAGATGCATCTCAAGAGGGAGAGTCAAGGTCATTTAAAGCTTAATTGAAAGCAATGGGGACCACAGTCAGCGAGGAACTACAGAGAACTCCTGCCTTTAAATACAGCTGAAGTCCAATGTCATCCTCACACAACTAGTTAAACACAAACCCTCCCACACATTGACATGCCCAACTCAGTACTTGGTGGACAAGCCTTTATTGTTATTTATCCAGAAATCTCGATTTAGCCCTGGATTGTTTCAGGTGACAGGCAGCGTGTTTACTTCAAACTGTCATTATAACATTTAGTTTCTTGAGCATAAATGAAAATTACCAGCTGTCAAGTGCTGAGTTATTGAGGTAACTCAGTGAAACAAACTTTCTCTAATAATGTGACACTAGATTATGCACAGGGGCTGTATGCTGAAATAAATGACTGCTGGAGCAGGAAAAGATGTGTGCTGCCTCTTCTGTCTCTAACTTGGCCCAAAACCTCAGTGGTCTCATCAGGCTTTAAGAACTTTCAAAAATAAAATCAAAGCATTGAGCATGTAGGGTAATTATTTTTGATGCATGTAGATGAGCTCACAGCACATTACCAGAGCTCCCAAACGAATGTTTCCATTGAATTTGAGTAACACATAAAGCCTTGGGCTGGCTTTATCTCCAGAGGTTGAATTCAAAGACATAAAGAAATTATCCAAGGGGAATTCAGCTCAGCTGCAGCACAAAACAAAACCTAGTACAGAATGTGCTGTTTCTTTGCATCAGCTGGAGTGGCATGACTTTCTCTCCAGCATCGATGCCGACTGCTGTCTGTAGTCACAGAGCTGTGCTGAAGTCAGGGGAGTTCCACCTTGTGCAGCAGCAGAGATCTGCCTGGCTGAGCAGAAGCTGTTTGTCTTCTAGGAATATCCTCTGTTCAGCTCCTTTGGAAGATCTGTGGGAAAATGATAAGACATCAATGCAAACTGCATAATGTTATTAGCATTATTATTTTTATATCAATTTATTTATTTGGAAAGCAGAGTATTTCCCCCAGAAGACACCACTGTTCAGCAATGCATTAAAATAGAAATTCACATTAAAAATCCAGGGATCTATACAAGCCAGATTAATTGGGTTCCTCGTCTCTTTTCATTGTCTGCATGCACTGCAACACTGGCTTTGCACAGGCAGTGAAATGGAATAACTCAGCACTCCCAACTTTCTGTCTGTTCAGCTAAGTTGTTTTGCAAGCACTACACCAAAAGAACATCTGTGATCTGAAGACTATTCTAATTTATACTTAGCTTGGACATTAAAATCACAGGGTATTAAAATCACAGCAAAAATTGTGTGACTCAGTTTTCACTCAATGTACATGGAATTGTGCACTGTAAAAACAGCAGGATGTTAAAAACTAACTAGTATGGATTGATGGAGAAATACAGGTGGGAGCATCTTCCATTGCACTATGTCCATTTTTCATAATAATGTGGCACAACAATGAACTTATTTTGGTAGAATATTTGGTTTACATCTTAACCTCCTGCAGCTTCCACGTAAATGCTTGGACTCAAGGGACATGTCTGCTGGAATCTGTCTGGACAACCTTAGCCAAGACACATGACATCTCTTCACACTTCAGTGAGTGCAATGGGACTGACAGCACTGTTCTCCCTTCCTGCACACGAACCATTGATGTTTTTAGGGAGTGGAATGGTTTCTTGCCACTTTTCCCCCAGTCATACCTGGAAGTGCCCCAACACCCAGGCTCAGCGAAGGAGAGTTGCTGAGATTATTGCTGCAGGAAATAGCACAAATCTCTCTGGTTGGTAAGAGCCTCCCAAAATTCTTTCAAAATACCCACTAAGAAGTCTTCTTCTCTATCCATGCCTCAAAACTTACTTGACATAATTGCATCCAAGGACAGAAGGGGTTTTATTTGTGTGTGTGACCACAGCACTATGCTTTGGCATCAAAGCATCCTTTCCTAACCTTAATGGAGGTCATGCTCCTCTAGTGCATACTGTGAGCCCTGATCAGTCCCTCCTGCAATGGCAGGGGAGTGGGTTATTTTGGTTGCTGAAATACTATCGTAGCAAAAATAGATACTGAAAGTCATTTTACATGGAAATTATTGGAGATTAGTTTGTAAAATCCGACCACAATCTGGCCAAAAATAGCCAACCCAACGCTCAAAATCCAATTTGCTACTCACAGATCCATGAAGGCATCATCTGCATTGTAAAACAGGACTTAAAGCACAGCGTTAGTGGTTACTGCTGACTTCTAATCATGTTAAACAAGTGATGTCTTTCAAGACTGCTCGTCACTTTCTCAGTCAGTGTGATCAAAGGTAATGGGTATTTTGCTGAAATATTGTGAATCATTTATTGCAATGGGGTTATATCCTGAAATGGCATGTCTTGTGTGGAAAGTGTGGGGGACCCTACTGCTTCAGCCTGTTCTGGCACCAGACTGTTGCTGGTGCTCAGTTATAATATGCTGGAGAATGACTTGGAAGCCTCCTGACTCATCACCCTTCTACCATCAGCATCTGAGTCAAAGCCAGCTCTGACCACTGAATTGATGATGAGAGCAACCCCAGAAAACCTTAGATACATCTTGCTACAAACACAAGATGGGTAAGTCATCAACATGAGCAGACAATGTGCTCTGGCG
>VXBZ01009102.1:230456-316273 GCA_013399135.1 Heliornis fulica
TGGGGAGAAGAGACCAACCCCCACCTCACTGCAACCTCCTTTCAGGGAGTTGTAGAGAGCAATAAGGTCTCCCCTCAGTCTCCTCTTCTCCAAACTAAACCTCCCCAGCTCCCTCAGCCTCCTCGTAGGGCCTGTTCTCCAGACCCTTCCCCAGCTCCCTCAGCCTCCTCGTGGGGCCTGTTCTCCAGACCCTTCACCATCCTCGTTGCCCTTCTCTGGACATGCTCCAGCACCTCAACATCCTTCTTGAAGTGAGGGGCCCAAAACTTGACACAGTACTCAAGGTGAGGCCTCATCAGTGCAGAATACAGGGGGATTATCACCTCCCTGCTCCTGCTGGCCACACCGTTCCTGATCCAAGCCAGGATGCCATTGGCCCTCTTGGCCACCTGGGCACACTGCTGGCTCATGTTTAGGGGGCTGTCAACCAACACCCCCAGGTCCCTTTCTGCCAGGCTGCTCTCCAGCCACTCCTGCCTAAGCCTGTAAGGTTGCCTGTTAGCAAGGTTTAATTGGTTTTCTTCTGAAGTGTGAGCTTACTTTCACAGAGGCCACTGAAGCAGCGTGAGAGGTTTGTAAACTGCAGACTGGCTTTGCTACAACCCTGAGGTCTGCTCTTGCTTTGGTGGCCTCTTGAAGGTCTGGCAGCGAGGCAGCCCATCTATTAGCGGCAGTGAGTAAAGCCACACGGAGCTTGGCTACATCCATCTTGACTCCTGTTCGAAGGTCTCAGTGCAGTCTGGCTCTGGAGCTGTACCTCCTTGTGTGAGCCTGGTAGTTCCCCCAAACATACACCTGATATTGCTGAAAAGCACAGTCTGCCTCACCTTCCATTCCCAAGAGCCAGAGGCCAGCTGGGCACGGGGTGAAACGTCCTTCAGCTCTCCATACATGAGCAAGGACTCTTCAGTGCACGAGGCGCTCAGGCAGATTTGTCTGCAGCTGAAGAATTAGACCCAGAAAGCCTTTCCTCCTCCAGACAGCACTGTTGAAACAGGGGTTGTTGCAATCCCTCAGACAACAGAGGTCACAGTGTGATGCTCGAGATAGCTCACACCAGCGCGTTGCAGTCGCAAGTGATTAGTTTGCTGTAGTGGCTGGGTCCATCCTGCATTGCTCATGGCTTCTCGTTGTCTTGGGCTGTTGTAAACTAGTAGTATGTACTACAGGAGGATGTATCAATGGGATAAATAATTTGAGTGGGAGTCTGAGCAAGTCATGTGCAGGAAATCAGAGGATCAATGCTACTTTTAACAAACAGCTTTTTAATAATACTGGTCTGCTGTTCCGTCTCTCCCTCCTCCTCTTCTGCTGTCTGTCTCAGCATGCTGAGTTATAGTTTGCACTGGACTGTCAGCCTATGCTGAAGGATGATATGGAGAGTGCTTTTATCACCCAGCACAGCAAGAACCATCATTGCTCTCTCCAAATGTGAACTGAAAACAATATCAGTGGCCACCGCACCAATATCCTTCCTTTTCTCAAACCTCACAAAAAGCCACATGGTTTTTCTTCACTAACAACCTCTAAATTTGATTTCTTAACCCCTTGCATTTTATTCCTTTCCACCCCAGTAGTAGGAAGAGTTTTTTTCCTGACACAGGATTCCTTTCCTTACTTTTTGCTGTGATCCAACAGTAAATAAGTCATACCATCAAGTGTGCAAGTGCATTAGACCAAATATTAATTCACATTGCCTTGTTCCTGAAAGTCGGTTAAAATATCAACAAGCAACTCAGTGGTCAGCAGGTTATGGAGAGCTACAAGGATTTCCAGGAGCATTTTGAAGGTGCTACTCTTGGGAATATTGGACTCTCACTTACCTCAATTCAATCACACAATATAAAATCACACATCAATCAGTGAGCAATACAGTTGACAGTTACCCATAGTGCACTTCCAACACCCTGGGAGGATAATAAAGAATGGTTAGTAAAATGTAGTTCAGAGATGAGCATAATTATCATTCAAAAGAAAAAAAATCTCCATTCTTGCTGACTGTTACTTATAAAAAGCCAAGCTATAAGACTGGTTCAATTATCCCTCAGTGCCAATGAGATAGGAAATAAATGAGACTATCTCAGCAATGCAGAGTAACAGCATCCTCCATCCCACCAAAATGAGGGCTGCAGAAGGTGAGCAGGTGCTGAGTGGTGCTCAGCCTGTCGTGGGGGACTCTGAGAGCTGACCTGGCTTTGGGAAGCAGCAGGGTGAGGTGCTCCTGGTCACTCCTCCATAACCACAACATGCTTCTAGGATGATTTGGCTCCCACTCTCCCATTTGCAGTTGGGTTGAGGGAAGTAAGGGGAGAAGTTCTCCTTTTTCCAGGTTAAAAATATTGATCTCAACCTGTCTGATGAAACAACATCAGAATGTTCACTCTGGGGAACAGATTGCAAGACAGACACCTAATTAGCTAGTCCTAAATATAAATTTAATTCTAAGCCTAGAAATAGCCTGTATTAATAAGAAACCTAGCAATATTCTCCTTCCCCTGCAGTTGAGTTCAAGCTTAGCAGGCTGTTGAACACAGGAAAGGGAAAGCATCCTTGAAGTAGCTGGATGTTTTGACCTCATCCATCACTTCAATTCAGTTCTGTTTTCCCTTTTACTTTGTTGTTTCCCCAAGCTGAGAGTTAAAGCTCTGAGTCACACACTCACCTAATTTCAACTACAGTGGGACAGGAGGAATTTAGGAATTCAGTTCGTAAGGTAGCAGATGCTTTCAGCTAAAGGTCTGGGCAAGCTGGAACAGATGCCAGCTTGCTCACAGAGCTGATAGCATGCTGGCAGAAAGTTAGCATCAGGCAAATGTTCCCACCTTCACAGAGAGTCATATGAAGTGAAATCTCATCCTACCAAAGCCTGTGGGAATTTTGACACGGACTTCTGTGAAGTCATGTTTCTCCTCCATGGCACTCTGGTGCTTAATCATGGGTCCTCTTCTGCATATAGAGTTCACTCCATCCATTAGCTTTCTATGGACTTTTTATTTAATATAGAAAATGCAGCCAAATATTTATGATGATTTTGCAATGGTAATTGCACAGACCTGCTCCTCTGTGGCTTAGGAGGAGTCTGCCAAAATATCATTATTGTTAATGAATCAAGTCTATTTTGAGCCAACTTCTGCTCCCAATGAAATCAATTGCATATATTTCAACAAATTTGGGTTCTTTAGAATTTGGCCTTCTTTCCTGCTAAACTCTGTAGTTCTTTTGTTTCATTAAGCAAAGTTGCCTTTCCAGCAATTCCTAGGATTTCTGCTTTCTTTTAGCAAGTTTTATCACTTCAGCTACAGAAGTCTGAGGCTAAGTTCAGTCAAGCAGCACGGGGTTACTTTTGTGTTATCAGATCTGAAGTGTTACCAAAATGTGCAGCCAGAATAAGCCTGTACAGAGGGGTTATTGTTCCATAACAGATGGAAAAATAAGAGTGGTGGAAGTTTTTTTTTAGAAAACCAAGAATTTTAACCTTCTTTGACAAGGGGGAAGATTTGAGGATTGAAAGATATCAAGCTGAATAAATATAAAGGATATTGATACTTCGTGCTGCTGGGAGAAACAGGCTGTGGTTTAGTACCCTGACACTGATTTATTCCTTACCTCATTTCGTTGCCACGTGTATAATTGCACAAATTGCCCTTCCATGCAGAGGAGAGATTTCTCTCTGTCAGGGCTGAGCAGATTGGCTCAATCACTGTCAACAAAACCGTTTCATTAATGTAACAATGTGAATTTTTTTCACAGCCCCAACTCCTAACTCAACATCTATGAGGACCAGGAGTGCTCTTAAGTGCAAAGTCTTCTTGTCCTTAGATGATTCTGTCACTCTCTAGTAAGGTGGTATCAACTAATGGCTCATCTCTTACTGCAGATGTAAAGCCTTGTTCTTTACATTGGAAGAGCCAAGGTTATATCCCAGATACAAAAAAAAAAACCACAAAAAAACCTGTACTGCACATAAAAATGATACATGTATTAAAAGAATAACTGACCTCTTACAGCACAAGTAAATAATGTGGATGTCAAGTTCTTTATATTCACAACTCCTGAAGGATTTACGTGCCCCATTGCCCAACTTACCTGGAATTGAACAGGGGAGTCTGTCACAGGGGTGGAATTCTGCCTCGGTAGATGGACATGTTGCTTTAGTGTGTGTGCTTTTCTCAGTCCTCTACACATGTAGCAAGGACAATCATGTAATTGCCATGTGTAGCACATGTGTAGCAAAAGGTCACACAGCTTGAGCATGGAGCGATCTGCACGTGGGGAACGAGCTCCTTTAGCTCTTAGCAAATGGCTTTGGTTTTCAGGAATATAACTGCTCCAACGTTACATACTCATAGGCCACTCCTTGAGTAAGTCAGCCCTAGCAATTGGCTGGCCACAAACAACTTGCTCTGACCATTGCTTTAGGGCCTTGCTGTTCAGATCCTGAACTTCAGCTCGGAGATCTTCATGGATTAGTCCTGTTGCCTGGATGACCCACGTCCTCACAGGGATTGTGGAAAAACATTCTATATTTAACACTCTTATTCCTTTTTACTATCTTTCTTGGCAAAGCACTTGTGCAAATACCTTTGGAAAGCAATTGAGCTACTACCACTGCCATCCAGCATACATCCTTTCTCTATCAGTCTTCACTGTTGTATTAATTTTCTGTAGCATCCATGTTGTGAGCACTCGTAGCCACCCCAAAAGCAGCACACACTTAGGTACCACAGGTGGAGACAGAGGTCATGAAAACCAATAAGGCAAATAGAGCAGGAGATACATATGGAGCCTGGGTGTGCATACCTGCAATGAGAGGGGTCACCAGAGGTGTTGAATGACTTGATATGAAGAGGAATTAGGCACCTCATATGCCAAGAGCTCATCAGAATCCCCGAGATGCTGATTGGTACCTCTAAAACCTCCATCTCTATTGCCAGTTCAGCACCTAAGCATAAAACAGCTTTAGTACACAGTGCACCTGGTTGCCTCCTTGGGCTGTTTCTGCAAGCTGCTCCTCCTTTGGAAGGAGATCTGGTTCCCACTTCATCTTCTGCCTGTCATCACAATCCCATAGGGAAAAAGGCCTCTTCTCTAGCAATGCCACTCCAGCTGTTCAGTGCCTCCACTTGAGGTGGATCTGAACAACTAGACCAGAGCTATTTACAACTTACTGTCTAAAGCATGGCTATATGATCAGATGAATCAACACAACTGGATGGTACTGAAATGGCAATAATTGAGCAACAGGGAATGGAGGAATCTCTGGAAGTCACAGAAGGAAAAGAAACATGCAAGCAGAATCCTGAAACCTTAGAGGTGCTCTGCACCCATCAAGGGCTTCTGAAATAAACATCCTCTTACCCAGAGAACAGAAAGTACCAGGAATTACTATTAAATCCCACATTTCAATGCCAAAGTGTTCCTAGATTATACTGAATTATTTTCACATTTCAGTGATTTATCAAAGAAGTAAATTTTTGAAGTTTTACTGTAAAGCAGCCAGCAGGACTCACACACACATCTATGGTTCCCTTAATGCCAAAACAGCCAGGAGAATGGGGGTATTACATATACTTTTCCTCTTGTTTTATGGTAAATAATGTAGCTGGTATCCTTGTAAGGATGTTCCATTTCTACCTGGCCAAGTAATGTGATATTCTGGAACTCCAGCTAGGAATGATCTGACTACAAAGGTGCTGCAGCTCCTCTCTATCGGAAAAGGGAGCATGAAATTGTTAAAAACCCAACAAATCACAGAAATAGCAACAGTGAAGTTTGCCCATAGTCTCTTGGCTCCAGCAAACGTCCTGTGATGCCAAAGACTTGTCATCAGAACCACCAAGAGAACATGGGAAGAGCACGCCGCTCCCCCGCTCTCGCTGCTGCTCAAACTCCCGCTGTTTGTGTCACTAACTTCTCCTGGGAATTTCGGCAGATAAGAAACACTTTCATGCTGCTGACACAGGGTTCATGCAAGTTAAATAAAATACCTGTTGGTGAAATAAAGAGCAGACTTCCTACACATGAGAAATTGCGTGCCAGAGCGGGTTCTCTTTAAGAATCACAGCTGAATATGGTTAAATATTTCAAAGAGAGATTAGTAAATATTGTCAGTTCTCTGCTGTTCATGGCATCACAGGAACCGGTGCCTGAAAGCACTGGGACAACTGCTACACAGTTTATTTTTTCTGTTCCCTTTATGCTTTGCTTCTTGTGAGAATATTTGCACAACCCCCACCTGAAGAGGCCTTTGACACCAAAGTTTATTTTTCCGGTTTCATCATTTGTCACCAATGCCTTGATTTAGTTCTCATCCTACACTGACAGAATCTTCAACACTCCTCCCCAGTCACTGATCACACATCAGCAGCAGAAATGAGATCACAAGTGATGGAAGGACCTCACACAGCAGGTGAAATCAATGGGAAAGGTGGTCCAGCATTGGCACGGATCAGGTCAGACTGGAAAAAGGTAAATTAGGTGTAGAAGGGGTTGGGGGTGGCCAGAGAAGTGGCATGACGAGATGTAGGGCAGAACAAAGCAAGAGATTAGGCTGGAATGGACAAGCAACCTTTGTTTGAAGAGTAGGGAAAAAGGAAGTTGATTGTTTTTCTCTCTGTCCAAACATACCCCATCTCTCCATGCAGCCTTTCCACTTTTTACATTAAAACCTTTTAACATGTCATTCAGGGAAGAGGGTCTGGTTCTCACGCTGGCAGCAAGTGCTTTTATGTTTACTTAAACCTCTTCCTCCTGAAAAAAAAGCTTTGGTGTAACACAAAGCTCTCTTCAACAGCTCTTTCAGGCAAAGGTCTGTTTCACTCTCTCATCTCACACAACCTGCAGACTCTTAATGCTATTTCATTCAAAGCTGTTCTGTTTGGAAGCTTGAGAGAAACAGTGTGCAAGGAACTTTGAGTAGTTTACAACTTAGAGATATTAATGGGTCATGCTGTGATGTAGATTGCAAAATATTAGAGACTGAAATAGCTCCTGTGATTATCTTTTTTGATGCCTCAAAGTCATTTTGCCATAAACATACACTTCCCAAAATATTATTGGAATAGATTACTGCTGGCTCGCTCTCTCTGACTGTGAAGTCTGTGGCTTTTCAGAAAGCAGAGCTTCCATCTTCTTCCTTTTGCAACTGGAAGGATTTCTCTACTTTATTTAATTTAAATCTGTAGATAAATGATCCCATTTTGTTTGAATTGTAAGAATGAAGTGAGATAACAAACTGGTTTTGAACCTTCTGATGCATTTCTCAAGCCTTCATATTCATCTAGCTGATGATTTCTTCTAAACAACAAGAAAAATTTCCCTGACAGCTTTCAGCACAAGGCAGTGCACCCCAACAATCAACAGCAATAAACTAATTTCTTCTTAACTTCTTCTATTACTGCTCTTGAAATGGGCTGCCAAAATCTCTCTAGAATAGAACAAGCTATAGCATATCTCAGAGAAGATGCTTAAAACATCTTCATATGTTTACATTGAGACTTGCCAAATGATTTGTAGAGGGGAAGAAATGTTGCATATGTTCTGGGAGGGATGGAGTAAAATTGCATGTTCTTAAAGAGCTGTATGGAGATAGAGATGGAAGTGATTCCATAACATCGACAATTTTTACATTTCCATGTTATATTTACAGATATTTCTAACAAAACATAGGTAAGACTAAACTCCTACTGCTGCAGACCATCCTGAAGACTGGGCAATGTAACAGGAACCTGCATTAACTTGTGTTGTCTTGTGTCTGTCTTGTCTATTTTAAGTTGCAGACTCACCAGAGTGAGAAGTCTTCATCATTGGATGTTAAAACACCTAATATCTAATACAAAGACAGCCCAGCTCAAATAATGGTACACTGCAAATCTCTGCTGGCCACTGGCCTGTCAACCCAGGCTCTCCCTGCAAGATGCTTTTCTGTGGTACTTTCCATGCTGCAAGGTGGCCACAGCCTCTCTGGCCACACACTGCGAGGGCGAGCACTGCCTGTGCTCATGGGACCACATAACCCCCATGAAGACAGCAAAATAATGCAGCAAGATTTGTATGAGGCTTTTAACATTTAGCATCAAAAGACAGCTTGCCTGGATTTGAAGAGAACAACATATATTTTAATAAGGGACAATTAACCTGGATACGGTGTGTCCCATCTGCGTCCCGTTCTAATTACAGCAGATGTCTCTTTGCCTCCAAAGAAAACCTCTTTGTTGGTTTTGCACGCTCTTAGGGTGGCTGTATTTGTTCTGGGAAAGCTCTGAGGATATGAATCATTTGGCCTCTACAGCTTGTAGCTCCGCTCATTTATTAGAATAACCCTCTCAGGTCACACTTCCCATCTCGCACAACCAGCTGTTCACAGCGTGGGGTTTGCTGATCAATACAGAGGGACCCAGGAGAGCTGTGGGCATTCAATGCTTTACACAGGGGTTGGAAGCGTCTGCTGGTCCTGTATGAACCATTGTGGAAGTTCTTTCTAGAAATAATACAGACACACACTGTTACATGTCATTGTCAGCAGCAGCGAAATAAATGAACGGCTCCATCTGGGTTTTCACATCTTCTCCTATAATCAGGAGAGCTGGGAGGTCCCAGAGAACTCCAGAGGATCCTGAGGAGCACTAACATGCTGTGGAAGTTAAAAGGCAGCGCTGGGAGTGAAGCTCCAGCCAAGCTGTTCCTTGCTGCAGAAGACCTGTAGCTGCACATGGGTTTCTGAGCAATTTCCCCACGGCCAGAAGGTGACCTGCCCCCCAGCCTCCATCATCAGGAGTGACAATCCCTTCCTACACTTGCAGCTTCAGGATCATCTTTACTAGCCCATAGGAGATGAGCACTGGGGTATGCACTGGTTCCCAAGTTTCTCAGAGGAATTCCTTGCAGGACCAAGTTACTATTTCTTAATGAGCTTAAATTAATGCTAAAAATTACTATTTTAAAATGAGCTTAAAATGCAATGTTTAGATGCATGTTTTTCAGTAAATTAAAATGAACTTTTGTTATGTTTGTTTACATTGGATGTGAACAAGTGAATGTACAGCTTGTCATTAAGTAAATTACCAGAAGTTCCTTACACTTACAGTTTAAAACAGCCTCTAATGCAGTATTACTTACAGTCTCCTCACTGTTTTGATTAACTTTGAAGGAGAGGTCTACACACACACACCAACACAGGACAACTATTCAAATGCAACCATAACCACTAAGAATTTAAAAAAAAAAAACCTCATCTGAGTACGAGCAGCAATCAAATGGAAGAGAATATCATTATGTTTTGCAGAAATTTTGAAAAACTTTTGTTAAAGGTCAAATAATTTGCTGAAGACTTCTTTTACAGTGAAATTCGAAGGAATTTAAATGTTCACTTTATGATCTTTTCTTTCAACCTTTCACTGAGTGCAAATAATTGCAGCAGGCTGAAAAATTTACATCTGCTTTGGAGTTACCAGGAAATAGCACAGCACTTTATGATACCAAACTACCTTTGATGTTTCAAAACATAATTTTGTTTAACTATATTATTTGGTAAATCATCATTTTACTGGAAACAAAGTTTATAACATGTTCAGATATTCCAGATTTACAGCCAGGACTGAAAATTCAGACATGGGAATTTTAAAGATGCTCTAACAGGAGCTAAATCTTTCTAAATATTTTCCATGAGCAGTAGCCAGGGAGAGTTGTCCTCATTACAAGCATAGGTTGGAACTTTTACCATAAGTAGAGTAGGATAAAAAAGCTCATTTTTCCTAGGTGAACACCACTAGCATGACAGCACCACCCAGGCTCTGTCCTGTGACACACCATAGATAAACTTAAGGCACAAGCTTGGTAAAACATGTAATTATCAACCTCAGGTTGAATGTGACTGGAGGAATCGTATCATCTCCCATCTCATAAAATACTGATCAAGAATTTGGAAAGCTACAAGAAGTTAGTAGTTGGTTTCCTATGGCATCTCAAGTTCTTTTGTCAGGGAATCGAAATCAAATTGAATGCCAGCTGTTAACAAAATCTATGCACATTTATCTGATGCTTCAGGCAAGACCATTACATCCAAGTAATTAGTTGAGAGAAGATGAGGCCAGCAAACTTCTTAAGAAGTTGGCACTGACGTTGCAGACTAGCTCAAGAGTTAGCAAAACAAGCAGACATCCAGCTATCCTTTTCAATAATCTGTGTGTTACTGGAAGTTCTTTTCCTAGCACAATAAACAAGAGCAGTGCCTCTCCCTGCTCAGATAATGGATACAAATTCAAAAAATCATTTCACGGTGGATGAACAGCCAGCTTACTCGTAGCTGTGCTATCATAAAGACATTGTAAGCTGTGAATCGAAATGGGGGGAGAAACAAATGAAAGTTCAGGCAGCTTGTGCTTCTGTATTTGCTGCTGCTTCTTTTTGTTGCCTTTTGCTTGAATTTGGGAGCACCCTGAGGCAAGTGGGCAGGTTGCTGTTTCAATGGCCAATAAATATTTGCCTCGATAAAAGGGCAGCGTTAATGCAGCGTGTTTCAGGCTGGTTACTGACAGGCTTAACCTTTCCAGCATATAATTCTGTCAGCCTATTTCTTCATCCACCTGCCTTTAAAACTCAGAGAGAGTGATTTTGCTGGGAGCACTTTGGGTTTCAAAAATTTTCTACCCCCAACTATGACCCCCAACTTACAGCTTGCCTTCGGGTAGAATTAAATAGGGAATTCTGGCTTGTGCATCCTTTGACCTCTTCCTTGATAACAGTATATTCTTCCACAGATATGAGAATTAGACACTCAAATCCTACTGAACAAGGAACTCTGAGTCAGCTGTTGGCTGCTTATCACAGCCTGGGGAAATATTTTAATCAGCATTAAATGTGGTGGTTTTGAAACCACCTTTGTCTTAGAGCTGCAACGAATTCATTTCATTGAATGAGATAAATTATTAAAGCCCAGAGGGAGAACTGATCAGGGTTTTGAGTAGCCATCCAACAGCAATATCTTTGTTTCCAAACTACTCAGACAACAAAATGAAAATAATCATAAAGTAAATTAATTTAAATTGGTTAATTTTTGGGGCTGAATACAATTAACTTTAGGATCCATCTGTAGGAATCTTAATTGTTATTTATCACTCATCTGCCTGTTAGCCTTGGTGTATCCATAATTCTTTTTCATATCTATTATCTTCCTCCTTGCTTGGCTGCTTCAGGGTCTTCACTAAAGTCTATTTTAGACTGGAATTTGGGAGTAGCATTAGAAATGGGATGTATTATTCTGGAGTACTAAACCACAAAAGGGGTATGCCTAATACAAGGTAATTTATATTTCCTAACATTGTGGGATATACTTATTGTCTTCTGGCCTGTGTAAATCTAATACAGCCCATCTACAATCTAATCTGCCAAAATAAACAACCTTGTTAATATACAGTATTAATAAACACTTTGACAATGCCCAGCCTCAAGACTTTGGATTATTAAACCCTTATAAATTCGAGTTAGAAAGAAACCTTGATTGGAGTAGAAAACCGTGATGTTTTGTAGAGCAATACCAACCCTCCCACACCTGAGAGACACCAGCCCTGTTAATGCTGAAGGTTATTAGCACAGATTATCACCGAGGTTGGCATTTGGGATAATGGATGCTTGGGACCATGCTGTGGCATGAGAAGCAAAGCTGGAAAGCTCAGGGGCGACGACCACCTCAGTGAGAGGTTGTAGAGGAATGGGATGGCTGTTGTAGTCATTAGTCCCAACTTAGTCTCCATAGTACCCAAGCCTTAGATTTTATGATGAGAAATTAAACTAATTACTTTCCTATCTGATGGGGGGGAAGGCTTTAATGACACAGAAGGCCTTAAGCCTGTTTGTCTTGTAAATGTGAACTATTTCATGTGGTGTGGGGTTTAGTTAGGTAACAATCTGCCTTCTAGCCATACAACAATTTGCCCTGATCAGTAGAATTAACTTTGATCCTCGTGGTCAGTTACAAGCTCAGAGATCCATGTCACCTGCCTGAGTCACTCAGGCTGGAAGTGGTCACTGAAGGCTCCCTTCACAGGCAACAGGGAGCTGGGTTCTTCCAGGCAGAGACATCCAACCAGATCTGGGGATGGCTGTGCGTCCCCATTGCCCCACACAGAGTCCAGTCCACTTCTAACTTTGGGGTTCACCCTGAGCTGAAGCCCTACATGCCCATTCATACATCCAGGGTACATAACCTTTACTGGCCAATGTGCAGCAATACCCAAGAAGAGCAAAGAAGGATTTCTGTTGTCACAGCAACATCGAGGAGATGGGACCTATTTGTCTCAAAACACAACAGCAAATGCCCTCACTCAGATCAGTGTGCATGGCAGACTGATGCAAAGAGACTGATGTGTCATGATCTGTTACACCCTGATACAGGCTGGTGACAAGTAGCAGTGACACATCAACCAGAAATACCTGTAAAGACGCAATTGTTGGCAAAACCACGTCATACTTCAGTTTTTAGTGGCATGTAGCTCATAAATATGTATATCATGCACCCATGAGTCAATGCAGAGTAGAGCTATTAAGATCTAAATATATTTTACTATGAATAGTAGACAACTGACCCATACTGCTCTCTCCATGGCAGCAACAGTTCAGTATCCTACTCTGGTGGTATAGACCTGTGTTGCATTGACAGCCATGAGCATGCAAGTGATGGATCGAGCTGAGTGGCCATAACTTTCAGTCTTCTCCAGAACTAATAATGAGCTCATTAATATAGTGAGATGGCAGACAAACAACTCGAGGTGAAAAACTAAAATCAGTGAGCTTTGATTTGTTTATATCAAAGTTTTTCTTTAATTTATTAGCTTCTAGTTCTGCCAAGCAAGCAAAATCGTCATTTACTGTAAGTGATTCCAAATGCTGACTGGGTGAGAAAAGGCAGGAAGAAAATATTCCAGCCCACCTCAACCAAGCAGGCAGAAAGGCTGAGGTCAGATCCTCAGCATTGTGCTGTGAAAGCCTTTTCTTCAAAGAGAATACGTATATTGTCACATATCCAGCAATGGTCACCTTTGAAGCCGTGTTTTTCTTGCCATAGTGACATCTAGACTTAATAACATCACAAGACAAAGAGGAGGAGGAAGGCAACAAACCCCTTGACACTTCCTTGCCTGGATTATGACACTTCAATGGATCAGCAAACGTGTTTCCATGTTATCTAGCTCTGTTCTGTACTGGGTGCAGTGAAAGGTGGGCACTGAAAGAGCAACTCAAATTCAGATTTAGCAGCCTAAAACCTCAAATGTGGGAGCCAGGACTTGTGAGAGCTTCACCTCCCCTTAATACCACTTTGTCTCCTGTCCCTGTGATTCTGTCCCCTGAATCACATCTCCAGGAGATGGTTTCTACCTCCTGGAAGCTCCAGGTCACAGAAATACAGCTTTGCCTTTTAAAAGACAGATTGGTCAAGTCAGCATTAACCTTTGCAGATGTTTTGCTATTTTTCTTACTCGCAGTTAAAGATCTAATAACCATTTAAAAAAAAATAAATTGATCTGTGGCCTTTAAAGAGGAAACCTGGTGAGCCAATTAGGTTAAAATAGAACAAAAATGCTTCCATCTTTCCCATGCTCTAATTAAGGTCATAAGAGATTTCCCCCAGTCAGGAAGCCGTTGTTTTTGCTTTATCATCTTCCCACAGAGTGGGAGAGAATATGAGCTGTAGGATCTTCAGTTTGTTGATAAAAATTAGAGTTCTTCACTTTAGCCTGTGTGTCCCTGGATATCTCTGTCTCTATCTTCTATAAAGGCCAGTTCTAGGTCAGATACAAGCATGTGCACTGCAGAGATGGGCACAATGATTTAGGTGAACATATTAATTAGCATTTACCTGCCTGGGAAATAACAGCTCCAGGGTGGCTCTTGTTACATTCTGTGGATCCAACCCTTTTCCTGGGAGTTTGCTGTCTGAACGTGTTAGTGCTTGGAACTGGCACAGGAAACCAAATAATTTGCAGTTTGTTAATAACTTTAAGTACATTGTCATGTGTCTGCTTTCTTTCACATCCTCCCTAACTCCAGCTTGGTTCTGTCATGAGAGATCACGTTTCTCCCGAGTAATTTTCAAGCATTGAAACCTTTGATATGGGAGGTCCCCAACACAGTCCAATTACTGAAGGAAATGGCAGGAGGTCTCCAAGCCTTCTATCATCTGATTTTACACCTTCACTCTCTCTGAATGGCTGCAATTATTCACTATGAACTTTAAAATGGATGTCATTTTGGAGAAACACATTTAACCAACATCTTTATTCAGCTCAACACGGCGTTAGCTTCATTGTCCCCTAAAGAGTTTCAGAAAAGAACCACACTCAAAAAAGGTTCAACCATCCACCTAAACATTATCAGTAGCCACTAAGTGCCAGAATAGATTATTTGCAAAAGATTGATATTTTTTTTTCCTGGTTCTTGCATTAAAAAATAATAAAATTTTCTTTGTCATCTCTGATCATCACGGATGCCTCACAGCTAAATACAGCGCTGCCACCTTCCTCTTTGTTGAATCTCAAAAGGTTGGGTTTTTTTCTTGCTACAGAAAGTTACTGGAACAGTCCTCCTCTGCAGCTGACTCATCTGCAGTACCATTTATTCATTCTATCAGCTAGCTCCCTATGTGGTATGGAGTTTTCTGGTAAAAACAGAGCACGCTGAAGCTCCAGCTCTATCAGAGCGGCCTTTGTCGCGGACTGTTTCCCATTCAAAACAAACCCCGTTTTCCAAGGCAGAGAAAATTCCAATTACCACAAGAACATAGCAGGAAACCTACAGCCTCCTAAACAAAAGCACTAAGATTTACAGGTGCTATTCAGAATGCTTAAATATCATCTTTTTTAGCCCCAAAGATATTTTTTTTATATGGTATCCAATTGACCGTACGGGATGTAAAGCGGCCCAGTAGTACCCACACGGATGTGCCTGGCATTGAAAACATCATTTTTCCACTTCTTACTTCAGGTTACTGCCTCCTCATTTCATTTCCTTCTTTGTATTATGGGGCTGTAGTGTTCTTGATGATGATAAAATACCTAATCCAAGGAGCTGCCAAGTGAAATTTTAATCAAAGGTCTTTTGTAGCTGAAAGACTGGCTTTTTTAAGAGATCAATATCTATCGATGGAAAGAGCCTAGAAGAAAAATAGTTCTCTCTGCTTTCACAAAGGAGGTGGTTATTAGAAGTTATTAGAAACATGGGCCAATTTGCCCCTCCAGTACCTCCTAGGAGTCTGGATCCAACCTTAAATAGATTGTCTGAAATCACCACGTAGACACTTTAATAGCTCTTCTAAGCTGTACTGTTAATTAGAACCTGAAGACGAACACACTGTTGCTATCTGACACCTTGGGAAAGAGAAAGCTACTGTGATTGTAATTATGTGCACCACAGAACTCATTCTCTATCTCAAAGCTGCATTTTTACTTTGCTATGCAATGTGATAAAGAAAAAGAGAGACCAGGCTAAAAAATATCTGTGAAAATCTGCCAGGCACATGGGTAGAATGGTGAAGTTGGCTAATTAATATGCTTGTTTGGCAGTATAACAATTAGGATGCAAAGACAGGCACCACCAGCAAACAGGAGAAGAAACTCTGTACTGAGATCACAACAGACCAGGAAAGGGAGAGATGTTGAGAGCTGGAGTGGCTACAGAGGATCTTAGTGAGGCTTCCAAAGGAATGTCCCTTCTGTCTTGGAAAAAGCAATGTGATGCAATTTGATTACCTGGGAGCAGGTCACTAACCCCTGCTCCCTTCAACGATGCCCAGTCCAGAAAATTTTGTATTATAAAATACAAAAACTACTGTGTTTGTTTTCCATCAACTCCAGTCCGAGCCCCTTTCCAGACCAAGGCCTGACTGGTCTGTTCATGTGTTTCAGACCACGTAGGAAATCAGTGCTGGAGAGGCTTAGTGGGTGGTGTGCTCTCCCGTGCCTCTCCAAGTACCTGTCCATTCTTGAAAGTTATATCAGCAAAATTCATATTAAGTTCAAGCATGTACAGTTGCCCTTTGTCAGATTTCTGATGTCCTACACTCACATACATTACACACAAAGCCTTCCCACCTTTCTCAAGGTATATTTATCCATTCTCCATCAACTTAAATAACTCAGCATCTCTTCCCTGTCCTCATAAAAACCCTGAAAACACCTCCTTGATGGTTAGCACCACACACATGTAACACATCTGAAAGCAAGAGAAAAACCAAGTCCATCCCAAGAAGATCTAAAGACCTGAGAGACGACCCCACCAGACATTCCCTCGAGAGCTCAGGTATTATTACTCAGGTTTGAGGCTTTTTGTTGGACCCTGCTCTAGCAGCACAATCCATTATCTCCTGCTGCTCATATTTTGGGGGTGGCAGGAGCACTTGTGCCGAGTAGCAGGCTGATGCTCCAGCCAAGCTGTTCCGTGGAGAACAAAGGTTCAGTACTGCTGAAGCTGCAGTTGTGTACTTTGCCAACAAATTAAATAGAGGAATGATCCTTAGATATCACATCCCTACTATAGGCATTTGCTACAAGTCATACTGTAAGCAGAAAAGCTTTAGGTTTCACAACTCTGGTCCCCTAGGCAGCAACTTCTAAACCCATGAATATGAATCAGAGAAACAAGTGAGCAATGAATAGTGTTGCTTTAGAAATCCATAGTTGGGGGTTTATTTGTAAATTGCTGCTTTCTTCTCAACAAAGGCTGATCCTCTCCTTGTGAGGATTTTCATGACTGAGTTTTTACCTCTGCTCACAAAACCAAGGCTCTCTTCCTTGGCTTGAAGTAGGCTGGAAGGAGCTGGCCAGAATCATAGAATCATAGACTGGCTGGAGTTGGAAGGGACTCCCCGAGGGCATCCAGTCCAACCCCCCTGCAAGAAGCAGGGACACCCCCAACTAGATCACGTTGCTCAGGGCCTCATCCAACCTGGCCTTGAACATCTCCAGGGATCCAGGGGCATCCACCCCCTCCCTGGGCAACCTGTTCCAGTGCTCCACCACTCTCACAGCAAAGAACTTTTTCCTAATATCCAATCTAAATCTCCCTCCCTCTATTTTAAAACCATCACCCCTTGTCCTGTCACAACAGGCCCTACTGAACAGACAATAGGCCCTACTTCAACAGAAGTCCCAGGTACAAGTCTGCTTGCATCAGCATGGGACCTGTGAGCATTGAGGTTTGCTTGTGAAGAATATTCAGAAAAATTGAATTCACCCAGGGTTAGACCACAGGCTTTGGAAAACTCTCCTAGTTGCCAACCAATTGGTCCTTGCTGATTCCACACCCTATTACCTTTTCTTATTGGCTTTCATCAACACATTGAACCCCTCCCAGCCCCATCTGAGGTGGGAGTCCTCAGGGCAGGTGGAAGTCAGACCAGTAGCATGCGCCTCAGCTCAAGTGTGGAACCAGTTCTTTCGCCTTAGGTCTAAATTAATACTGCTTACATCTCCCTTTGACTATCCACCCCTGTCATAGAGCCCCATTTTCACTTCAAGGCACCAACCACAGACCCTGAGAGCCAGTCCTGGGTTGGGCAGAGCTACCCTGGTTCCCAAGCCACCTCACCACTTGTTTTATGGGGTTTCTGGCCAATTCAGCCCAGGCAGGAGGCCTCGATAAGCATCTTCCTCATGTTCTTTCCTGACCTTAATGCTCTGAGTCACGGGCAGACTCCGAGTCAGATGAGTCAGTGTCAGGAAATATCTTTGAATGCAGAACAAAAAAAAATTGGGACAACTGTAAATGCTTTTCTGGTAATCCAGGCTGATGTGGGCTTACTGCTGTGCCTGGCTGCTACCCAGCAAAACCCTAATTCCCAAACACACCGGTGCCCCGAGAGCGTCTTTAAAGTAGCAATAAATTCATGAAAATGGAAAATGGACTCGCTGCTTTTCTCTCTCATATGCCTCATGGACATCATTTAATCCATTTCCCACAGTGAAACCTGCATTACAAAGCCAGAGGAACTCAAAGTGAACGAATGGATCCCGCTCCCGCTTGACTGCCGAGCGTTAATAATTTTGCTTAGCTCCCTGCTCAGATTGTTTTCCACCTAAAGAGATTTTTACTGTCATATCCAAACAGTTGCAGAGCAGGCAAGGAGCATTCCTACAGATGAAATGCAATCTTCCAGATCACCAGGAAGGGAGGCAGCCTTCCTCAGAAGGAGATTTGCAGTCAGATGTGCTACCTTGTTGTGGCAGGCTACGTGCCCAGGATGGCTAGCATCCTAGTCAAGAAGAAATGTCCTATTTTAGATGGTGAGATTAGCTCCTGTTGGGAGTCATTGAGCCCCTCCTGCCTCTTGAGATGCTTTACAAACCTCAGCAAAATAGAGAATAAACCCGAGGGAGCAATGCTGCAAGCAGAGCTGGGAGGCGGTGCTGGTGCTCTCCATCTGTGCTTTCTGTGAGCAGCCCAGCAGCTGTCAGCTTTTATGGGATGTAGCCATCAGGGTTGCTCTTTGGGAAAAAGGACAGATTGGCTTTAGGCAACAGTTTCAGGCTGCCACTTTCAGGGGGTGTCTGTTGGGGAACACCTGCAGCGTCAGCAATTCCCTGCTGCCTGCAGCCAGGCACTGCAGTCGTCTGGTCACACAAACACCAAGCAGGAGAATTCAGGAACCACCAGCAACTCTGATTAATTTATTTTTTTTTAATTATCTTTCAAAAGACAGACTTCTCATTTGCATCAAAGAATAGAAGCTCAAGTGAATGTGAAAGCTGGAAGAGCTTGCACTGCTATTCCGCTCCCCCCTCTCTCAACACATTAGAAGTATTTTTATTGTTTCTTCTCCATTTTGTTCTTTTCTTAACAGAGTTCCAGTGAAGTTTTAGCTAACAACAGATTTTTTTTAATGCTCAAGCCTTGGAATGGCCTGCCAGATAAATGCTAGAGAGTAACTTTGCTTAAAGCAAAGAGATTCCCAATACACCAGATATACCAAGTCAGCTTGCTAAAAATATAGACATTTCAGAACTAGAGCTACTTTGGTTCCTGCTCCTGATACCACAAGCAATTTCCAAGCCCCAGCAAGTGAATGCCCACAGAAACAGCCTCTGCCCACAAGCATTGACCATCAGAGCCAGGCAGCAACTGCTCCTTTGTGGCAGGAGAGCTATAAAAGCAGCTGCTGGGATATGGGGATGAGGAAGCCAATAGGATGATGGATGATATAAATAAAAATAACAGAGTGGTCCTGCATATTACATTGTCCACTTTGTTATGATAATAACACCTCCCAGACGCTTAGTCTAGTTTAGGAAGAGCCCTAAGGAATGATAATTTTATCTCCATTTTACAACCAGAGAAAAGACCTTACTTAAAATAGAGAGCTGTGCTCTCCCCATCAGCACCGTACCTAAACCTAAATCTTTCTCTCCCCACACTGGATTTTTTCCAGTGGATTCTCCCCACACATATGATTTTTTACCTTGATCTCCAATAAATGCCACATTTGTGAAATACCTTATTGCATATGGGTAGAAATAAATACAACTACATATGCAAAGAACGGGTCTAGGAGGAAGAGTCCTTTACACTGTCCATGCTCCTCGTTTTTGGATTCAGAGACATGATGTTTGACTGGGACTGGCTCATCAGTTCACAGGGAAAGGCTGCTCCAAGTCCTGCTGAGAACCCAACACAGCAGCCTCAGCTTCAACTCATGGCTACAGATGTGTGGCACCAACAAGACAGAATAAGCTGTGAGGATGGGGCAGAAGGGAATTTGGGATGTCTGGGATTCAATGCTCCCAGAGACATTATTTAACCTCTGTGTCTCAGGTTCCACCACTCCCCCCCAGTGAAATATCAACAATTTCCCATTTCACAGGGGCTGTTCTGCTTAACATTCAGGGTGCTCTAATATTGTAAATCCTGTGCTTTGATGACATATTTTACTTTCCTGTAAGTCACCACACAGCCTGACTTTCACTATTTGGGAACACAAGCTAGAGTGAAGGCAGCTGTGGATGGCTGAGTATCACAGCAGCAATCCCCTCAACCTTTTAAACCCTTAAGTTGGACCCCTGCTGATACACTGATGGCTTCCAAGATTTTATTCCAGATACTCCCTCATTTCTGTAAAGAACAATGATTCATCAGGAGTACCTGAGTGTAAATGTGGGAGAGCTGTTGCTGGCCAGTAAGGACGGGATGAAGTTAATGCCTGTCCCAGTGCTAAAGCACAAAGGGAAGGTCACAGATCAAAGGACAGGAGGTACTTGCTGGGTTAAAGGAGCTGATGATGTTTAATTAAACAATGACACAGCAGTCATGCCCTCAATACATTGCATTACAGAAATATCAGTGAGTAAAGAGAAACATGAAGAGTGATGTGATACCTACACTGGTATTGCCTTCCAGCTCGAATGGAGAGAACTGGAGGAGATACTTGGTCTTCCCTCAGTGTGTGAAATTTGGACATCTTATAGGCCATAGAAATGTGCTCAAATACAGAGCTGGATGGCTAAAAAGATCAAATTTCAAGAGTTTCAGGGAATCAACTCTGGAGAAGATTAAGCTGAAATTAGAGAGTCTGGGGCTTGACTATATTAGGTACTTTAGTATTTAAAATAAATTCTGCACCCAAATAGCACGGAATAACCAGATTTCCTCTATTTTAAAATCATATTCTAATGAATTTTCCAGCATTACTTGTGTCAAACCTGGTAATTTCCATAGAAAATATCCACGCTGCCTGTATGTTACCTCACAGCTCAGCATCTTTGGTACTTCCCAGATGACCAGCACAGACCAGTCTGCCCTAAAGACCTCAGTACTGCAGACATACCAGTGTCAGTAAAAAGGGAAAGTTTCACAACATGAAAACATGGATCTACTGTTTGCTCAATGAGAGAAGGCATAAAAGCTTGGGAACTGTTTGAGCACTGACCTAAAGGGAAAGCCGTGGCTCTTGGTTGAAAGCATCCATTTAGCTTACAGGGGCCAAAAAGTGAACGCTAGAGCAGAAGCACATTGGTTTGCCTTGTATAGAAGTGAAAGGAGGATGTTTCCCAGTGTGGTTTGATTTCTTGCTGGCACAGAAATGGAGGGGCTGGCAAAAAAAAATAAAAAATTAAAAAATGCAGCAACTAAAATCAGGTCCATCTGCTCAGAATTAGCTTCAGAGTTTATGCAATTGGCTGCGCAGCAGTAACGCAGGAGAGGAGAATGAACGTTTCAGCTCAATGAACTGGTGAAAGTGAGATCTCTTGCAGTAATGGGCTAGTTCTAAGGTTTTTGTCAAGCAGGAGCTTTTGTCCAGAGCTTTTTAGTCATTTGTTATCCCCAAGCAAGCTGGTAGACCTGTAGTAAAGGAGAAGAGCAAGGGTAGACCTGCGTGACAACACACGTGTTTTGTAATCCCAAAGTAGACAGACTGATGTAATTGTTTTTTTAGAGAAAGATTTTGCTTCTGTTCTAATACAGGATGGAAATGAAATATGAGAGTTCAGTGGTTATAAGAAAATGGATTTATCCTCCCCCACTTGCCTCTAATAGGAATATTTTTGGACAGAGGTCAGGAAGGGGATTACATATGTGCAGAGGTCTATTTGAAGTCTTTAAAGAGAGAATTCCTGCTTCTGCTATCCATTAGTGACTGTCAGCCCCCAACACACAGCCTTCCATAATTTAGAACATACTTTCTGAATAAAAGAAGCTGCTGGAAGCTGGCATAGATAGTCAGTAGCTTTCCTCCCGTGAGAGAGGTCACGGCACAAATGGCCTTGAAGTCAGTGAGGTTTCCCTGGTACCGACTCACTGAAGTGTTAACTCGCTCTAGTGAGAACCTTTCCAGCTCAATTTCCCTTGATGTAACATATGGATGCTGCACATCTTGCCAGTTCATTGACTGATTCCTTTCTTAAGGACATCCTGACTCTCCTAATTGTCTGTGAAGTGTCTTAAAATATGTTCCATACAGGTTTGGAACTGGCAGCATGCAAAACCCCTATATTTCCTGCTTAATATTTGTGGGGAAAAAAAACACAAAGAAAAAGAGACTGTACATCACCCCAGACACTCTATATTCTGAGAGAACTGCTGCAGTTCTTGCCAATTCTGATGACTTGAGACTTTTGTGTGCTGCAGAGAGTGGGAGAAAAAAATTGCAAGGAACAACAATTCATTTCTGGTTTCTCCATCACCAAAACATCTATACTTCAATTCACTGAGACAGTCTCCCACATGATGCTGGACAAAAGGAAGACAAACAGATATATAGCTCTTCCAATTTAAAAGAAAATGAAGTTTTCACAAGTAATTTTTAAGGTGTGTTTTTACAGTGGAAGAATAAACCTCCCCCCACTTTGCAGGAAGCTGATACAAGCAAAGAAACGCTGTCCCAGACTCTGAGAGATGGGCTATTCACTGTGATTTCTTATGTTTTCCAAGGTTACACTACTTGGTTAGTGTTGACACTGGGAAATCATCATGGTCTTTTTTTTATTACCCTGAGTGTTGGGTTTGTAATGAAATTCATCTGCAAAAAAGCATATGGTGAAATGTTCCACATTTTTTACCTGATTAACTGAATTAATGAACAGATTTTTATTGTTCATTTAGCTGCTCCTCCTTTCTCACCTCCACCTCTTTTCTGAAATGAGTTAATGACTGACCCCCAGCATTTTGAACACCGTGAAGATGAGGTTCAGCAAGTGTGTCCCCAGACACTGGGAACTCTGTTGCCAGCATTATCATTCTCCTGAGCAAACCAGGCTCAAGCATTAGCTATTAGGCAAGAGGAATATTTTTTTCCCCTCAGACTTCTAAACCAAGAGACAAATAAGCAGCAAAAACAGCCACACTCCCTATACACCCCCACAAAGTTTCTAAACTCAAATCCCTCCTGGATCATTGGTATTTGCATGGGATTTCCCAGTCTATGAGACAAGAGCTTAAATTAGTGGTTAGTCTCCTGTTCTAGGAACTTAGGACTGTGAAGTATTTGTCTTCATTGCCCAAGAACAGAGTTAATCACCTCAAAAGAAGTGATACAACCACTTTCTCCACGTCCTCGTGCTGTGTGAAGTTTAGGATAAAGTTTCATTGTGCAATCCAGCACTCGAGGCCGGTTCTGTGACAATGAGTCACAGGGATTCTGTGTGTTGGGTATGGAAAATGTTGGAGAGGAAAATTGTTTTGGTTTGGGTCCATTTTTCAGTATATGGAAAACACCACACCCCATCTTTCTGCCCAAAAGCAGCGTGCGCTGGCACCATGACACCTCCCAGCCTGGGAAAATCCATTCAAGTTCACTGGGGCCCAGTTTCAAGGTAAGAGAGGCCCAAGAAGTTCACACCTTCACATGTTTGAGTTTTGGAGCTCTAGGGAATGGGAATTTTCTAGAACATGTCTACAACTAGGAAGCAGCAGTTTTCCTGCTTTATATGGTCACCAGGGAGGACCAAGTCAGTTTGATGGGATATAAAGACCTTTGATGCTTCATTCAGCTTTCCAGGAGTGATCAAGAGTAGTTCCTTAAGTCAAAGTCCAGTAATGTGTCAATACTAACAACCAACTCAGAAAAGACCAAAGAACATCTCTACATGCATCTGGGGGCAATTATACAGCATCACTGCTCCTTTCACCTCATTTACAGGACACCAGTAGGCACAAGAGCACAAAGCAAATCAGAATCCTGCTTCTATTGCCCTGACCACAGAACTCTATATTAACCTATCCATACAAGTGAAATAGCCTCTGAATCCTTTCACAGTCTTAATTAGTATTTAATATGTAGGCAGATTATTCCCTGGACAGCATCAGCAAGAAAAAGTACATGTTTTGTCGTTGCACTCTGACTTTCTTGGCAAACCTACTACCTGGGTCTGGAGAGCAATGACCAGCACAACACATCATTTCTTTTCTGCAAAATGGCTTTAAGATGTAATCAACAACCCATTTCTTTTTATTCTGCTTTCACCCAAATACTCTTTTTTTTCCCATTTTAGCTATTTAATAATCTCCACTTCAATGGAAGATGCCAGAAATCAATCTCTGTTCTTTTAAACTTTAATTCAGTAGCATGGAAAAAATAGTGGGGGGAGGTTTGCTATAGCCAGGCTTACAAACAGGTACTCAAGGAGGTTCAAACAGTGTGTAACAAATAAGGATTGAGTTCTTTAATTCCTACTCCATCACTTTCTTCGTGTAAGTCTATTCCTTGCACAGACATTGAAGAAGTCCTACAACTAATTCAATCAGGTCCTGTCTATTTCTGACTTCCTAATCTATAGGATGCTAAAAACAGACTGAGAACCTTGAAAATTAAGTATTTGGGTTCATATTTTGTTACATGATTGCTGATCGTGTACCATCTAGAAATTCTCACTACAAGCTCAAATTTGTGCTAAATGACCAAAGGGCAATTCTACATTTTTCCTCCTACATTAAAAATAAACTCTGAGTTGTAGGAAAAAAGCATTTGAAGGATATAAATATTTTCCTTTATGGTTTTTATTTTCTCCCTCCTTCCCCATTGCTGCACCATGAGTATTTTAACAGGCAGTAAGCACATCTGGTGTGACCTGAAGGTCAGCCCCATTTGGAGCTGCAACTTGCTCTCAGCAGTGTTCAGATGGAGAGTTTGTGCTGGCAGCTTTATAAGTGGGCACAAGAGCTGTGATTTCAACTCACTTTTAGAGAAGTTGGGGATGTCTAACAGGAAAGAGTTTCTTTCCTTCTTCTGGACACGAAGATGCTCCTTTCTAATGCAATTATTTTCAGTTTCCCTTCTTTGAGAGGCTCCAAGGCACAGAAAGACTCTCCATGGTTTGCTGTGGGGAAAGTCACAACTTCATGAAATGGGACTCAGGATGCTTCTGATCTTCCAGTGAGCAGGGACAGTCATCTACAAGAGGGTGTTCCACCACCACAGCCCCCTGCAGGTGCCCTCCAAGGCTCTCGAGGGCCATAAATACTACAACCCATCTTCCCTTCCCCTACAAGCTCAGGCCACATCAAAGACATTTCTACTTCACTTACAATTCTTCCAGACTCTGAGCATAAATAAAATGTACAGTACTGTTGAATTAAAGTCCTTAGCATGCAAAAACATTTTGCTTTGCAAATCTAATTACCATTCTTGCCTGTTGGTGTTTTAACCAGTTTTAAAGCGTCTTTGTGTTGTGCCTTTGTTTTTCATGAGATGCTAATTTGCACTAATTGTGTTAGGCAGTCATAAGAGCCCAGCTCTGAGGAAGGGAATTATTGGTGTGTGCATTTTTGTAATAATGATTAGAGAGCCAGGAAAAAAAAAAAGAGACAGGAGAAAGAACTTATTACTAAAACACTCACGTACTAAGGAAGAAACTACAGCTTGTTGCTTTAAGGGAATAAGAATCTGTGTAGTATCTTCCAAACACCTACATCTATTGGTATGCCATTGATACACAAGCTGTATGCATTTCTACAGCCAGCATTAATTTGAGGCAATTAATGGAAATAAAGAAGGAAGAGGCACGAAGCTGTTAACTCCTTTTGTGATTTGAGGCTCTTAAGACAAAGACCCATCAGGAGTGGAAAAAAATGAAATGCAGCTCTGTTGTTGGTGTTATAGCAATACCTTAATCTCTTAATTAGGACACAGCATGCTCTAATCTGTTCAGATCTGCACTAAAAGGCAGCTCAAAGCCTTAGGACATAACACAGCAGATGGGTAAAGAAGCAAACGGGTGCATCAGGAGAAAGGAGCGAGTTTAGCCCAGGCAAAAGGCAACAGGACTCACCATCTGCCTGGCCAAAAATCACAGTATGGAGGGAAGCTGCCAAGGCAACAGGTTGGCTTGGAAAAGTTTGAAGTAGCAGCTACAGTGGCCTTGCATAGGTATGACGTTGGTTGTCTGATCATCTGTAGATTTGTGGACTTACGCCACAAATGTCTCTTCTTCTGGAACATCCTGTGCTGGCCACTGGATGACAGGCTCCTAAATTAGATGGAGCAGTGATTTGTTCTGGCATCACTGTCTCTGTCCCTAAGAGAAAGGGCTCGATACCCCCAGCAGACAAGTTTCTGGAGCTCCAGCTCTTGCCTTTGACTTCAGGGGGCCTTGGATGTCATCTCTGCCCATGCAGCTGCTGCAGTCAGAGCTGTTCCCTCTAACACGCTGCCAACAGCGCTCGCTGCTGCCACGTTTCTGTCACAGCCGCCAACTTCTGCTGTCATCAGCTTGGGCCCCTTCCATTTCAAGGGGATCTCAGGCAAGAAGCAGCAATGGCAAAAAAGAAAAAAAAAATGGGTAAATATATACCTCTGGGAAGACCAGTACATCACCACCATGGTACATCCTTTCCCTACACAATTTTACACCACTTAGCAAACCATCACTGCCTGGAGATGGCAGAGGGTGGCACGAACTTTGCTCTTAATGCTCCAAAGTACCACGGGCTTCTTGTAAATGAGAAGCTCCATATATCAAATGTAACTTATTATACTCCAAGCTGCTCAAAGATTGGACAAAAGCTGCTGCTGGAGCTCAGTACAGAAGTGGAGGCTCAGCAGAGATGACAGATAAAGTCACAAGGCAAGAGAATCCCAGTGTGGTCCTGCAAGAGGCCCTAAGCCTTGAGCAATCAGCCAAGGGGACAAATAAAGCTCACAGTGACTTCCAGCACTCCTGGAATAAGAGAATGTGACTGAATAAAGACAGAATTTCTTCCCCAGGATGTTTCAGAGCCACGTTTCCCTGAAGTAGTCAAAGAACTTGTTGCACGTGCGCTCTGGATGGAGAGGAAAGCTCACAGGCCTGTAGCGAATGCTGAGGCACGGGACTAGACCTAAATCCAGCTCAGATCTGGGCAAGATAAAGCAGCACATTGCTGTTATTTCTGTCCCAGTGATGTTACACAGATTGCAATCAGGACTGTTGTACCAAGAGCTTGATGTGCTACCCTGGATGAACAGTCAGAGCTCCGTCCCCAAGCAAACTTCTGCTTTGACAGGCAAAAGTTTGAAGGAGAAAGGGAGATAAAGGGAGGTGCTTTGGAGACAAAATTACACAGTAGGGTGAAGACAGATGTTCTGGCATGTAGGACCTCATTGCTGCTCATGTGAGAGCAGGCAGCAGATAAAAACCTGAATGAAGTCTTTAAGTGAGACAGCCCGAGACAGGGATGCTTTGGACACACCTTCAATTCCCCCAAACTATTTTACATAAAGATTTACGTGAGGCTAAAGCAGGGAAGAGAGGCTTAGCTCTCACTAGAGGGGAACAGCAGTACCATCATGGGAAAGGACCCAGCTAGACACAGGAGGTAAACAAGAAAGGAGCAGGAGGGATGAAAACTGAAGTTGATGCTCATTTTTTAGTAGAATTGTTTCAGCACTAGGTGAAAAATCAATCTTCCTGAGGCTACAAAACATCTCTGTCCTCTGTATGTGCTTAGATTTTATCAGCTCATCCAGGTAATAACTCAAACCAGGAAATTCTTCATGAGCTACACAGAATTAAGCATTTAACAGCCTCACTGTGTAGTTAGAGAGCCTTCAGTCCTATAGCACACAAAATCCAGTGGCCCAAATCTTCATCTGAAAGTATCCCGAGGTTTCAGGAAGGTGCTTTGATGAACACGGATCTTGTTTACTCAACACTAGCCCATGGTTGAGTTGGGAACATGGTGGAAATGTCCCTGTGAATCCCAAGCTGGAAAATCTTAGACACCTCTAATAGTTGCATATCTCACTATTAAGGTGAGTATGAAGTCCATCTGTTCTGAACATTTTGGTCCTTTTTGCTCAATACTTTTTTTAACCCATGCTTTGAATGTTTGAGTTCTCCAAACTATTTGGGTGATTTTCATCCTTACTTCCTTTACCTATTACATATATTTCCATCAATATATCTCCCTAGATTTGTACATCCCTGTACTTGGAAATGAGGCTGTTAGGAAAAGTAAATCATCTGTACTAAACACAGTGTCCCCTTCCAAGTGTCAGACCACACATAGCAGTATCCTCCAAGGTCACGATGCTCAGTGCAAACTGATCATCGCCAAGGTACAAGGAGCTGCAGCCCAACAGCATCTATACTGGGATGATGATTTTTTTCTCTTTTTAAATACTCACAAGTTTGCAATTCATCTTCAATTCAGCTGTGCTACAAGCTTCAGGCTGTCTAAATCTTAGATGACAGAGGAATGAATCTACTTCCAGCTTCAAGTTTAATAGACAACATTTAATATCACTTGCCGTGTGCAGGTTTTCTTTCTTTCCCAGGCAGAAGCTAGTCCCTGAGGGGTGATTTCTCAAAGCAATACCTTTCATTACTTGTTCAAGATGTGAATAACTGATCACATCAAAGTCAGGGAAGTTATTCCACTCCTGGTCCCAGACACGTTTCCTACACGGTCTGGTTCTAAGCAAAGCAAATTAACAATGGCACTTTGTTAGATGGCACCCAACACACAAGCAATGGGATGCTGGGCCTCTGCATCCTATACTTGTAATGAAAAGACAAAGCTGGCCAAAAGCCATCATTTAAGGCTAAGATTTTAACCAACCTACCAAATAAGAAAGGGCCAGAGGCTTAGAAACAGCTGAGCAGCTGCACATCACCTGGAGCCCTCCCCTGGGGACACTCTCATGCTAATGAACATAATTTGCAATGCAGAATGGATCTCTTTTTTGAGTTGAGCACTATCTAGACAGTCTGAGACAACCCCTACTCCAGAAGGATTATGGTCCAAGTGAGTAAGAGGCAAGAGAACAGCTTTATTTCCTCTCCTTCACAGGTAGGGAGGGTACACTTCAAGTGGACTTGCCAAAGATCACCAACGGAGGTTGCAGTAGCAACCCATGAAGCAACAGTAAACCTGCCCTGTCCATCTTTACTTTGTTCAGTGACCCTTCTGACCTTGGACTATTCCTGATCTGGGTGTACATATTCTTCACTGTGATCCACTAGTTTTTCTCCAAGGATTTTAGGATAAAAACCTATTATCTGGCACTTCCTTCTGCTTCCCTGCACTTCAGAAAGATGCCCTTTAACAAGGGTATTACACATACGTGAGCTGATACTTTGAGTACAGTGTTAATGACTGAAGCTATGAATATAAATTTAATTTCCATTGTGCATTTAAGAGCTTGGAACAAGCAACCAGTACAAAGACATCTTATGTATCAGTAGACAAAAAACCCCTGGGCAGGGTTCATCTCTCTTCTCCCCCCTCAGTCATTTAGACTCATTTTCCAATTGATCCAGTGAAATAGAGTTGCCTCATCCTAAGTCATCCAAAATAGGTCTGCTGAATCATGGTCTGTAAGGGTCTTTGATACCTCAACCTTTCCTTGATTAGTCTTCACTCCTACACAACACCCTCTGTTACTCAGGGAAGGAACTCAGTACAGCCTGGTGCTCCAGAAGGCATCAAAAGCAAGTGTGACATCTGCAGGGCCAAGAAAACTGCAGAGGAACAGCAGCTAAGCAGTTACAAACTCCTTTTCATTGCTTGCAAGGTTCTCAAGACTAGTTTGAACTTCCCTTGTAAATCTGTTGGAACAGGGATTGAGGCTACAAAGCTCTGCATTTGGTGCTCTCCTGGGGGACTCTGGGCACGACTTCTGAACCTGCCTCTGTCCATGAAACACTTGAATCCAACAAACAAATGTTCCCTCTCAGAAGTTACAGCATGGGAAGGGAAGGTAGAGGCTCTGTCCTATGAGAACAGGGATGTGGTTCATCTGCTTCCCTCTGGCTGTAGGAACTGCTTTCCTTTAACCCCAGGCTGTGTTCTGCTCCCTTCCCATCACCTCTGGAGACATTTTATATTCACATCTCCATCAGCAGTCATTTGGGGCAATATTTAACAACAAAACCAAAAATACCCACAAGCCCAACAGCTGAGAGCCATGAAAGAAATCCACCTCACCCAACCAGCACATTCTGCTCAGTGCATTTCATATTTAAACCCCATTTAGACTGGCCAGTGTACCCATCTCTCCTTGTTACTATCCTCACCCTCCCTGGCAGGTACCTCTCATTTAACATCACAAAAATTACTTGTTAGTTTATAAACAAGGAGCTGGTTAGCTGGCTTCCACTTTCTGATCCCTGCAGGAACCGGTAGTTTGCATGGAAGCAAAATAAATAAATAAAGCCACCGCTTGTCACCAGTTGAAGTGCTCTTTCTTTCTAAGCAATACGGGAACGGCAGGGGATTACGGTAACGGCAAGGAGGCTGCCTGCTACATCAGCAGAGCAGCAAAGTTACTGCTGCTCCTTGACAGTGTGGAGCCGAACACTGCAACTGGGGGGGGTGCCCGGGGGGGATGCTGGATTCAAGCCCCTCACAAGCACTGGGCTACAGGGAATGAGCACAACTGGGACCTGTCAAAACACTGGTGGGGCAATAAAGGGAGAAAATGGATTTCCAGGCACGGAGTCCCATCCCTGCATGAAGAGAGGAGCCTGCTGTGGTGTGCTGTGAATCTCCTTCCCAGATGCTCGGAGAAGCTGTGCTGCCTTCCAGAGACTACAGAGGTGAGTGTGGGTTGGGGCAGGCATGAGGGTCCAGTCTATGCCCCAAACCATCTCCCTCTCTCCACAGGTTGAGTATTATCAGCTCGGGTTTGAACGAGAGTGGTTTTGTCAGCCCTTTCTGCTGCATCTCCTTGACTTACTTGGAAGTTTTGCTTCATGTGCTTAAAAATCAAGTGTGATAATTTCTTAGTTATCTAGTCTACCATCAAACCTGTAATATCCACAACTATAATGGTTAGAGATGCTCGAGGCTACTGCCACTTCTCATTGATGTGCTCCGTAAATTCTGTCCTTTTCTTTCTTAGAAATAGTCTTGAACTTGTTCCCTCTTGGGGGAAAGAAAATGTAAAGATCCAATTTTGTTTCGGTGCACAGAAGGCAAATTCCCACAGTGTGATTGATACCTTCTCATCTCCCCTCCCCCACCCTCCCTGCTTGTGAACTGGGGGTTTGGGGGACTCAGTTTCAAATGCCTTTGCCTGCAGAGACATTGGGGAATCCAGCTGTGAGACAGTTGTTGCTACCCAGTGTTTGCATGAAGTGCAATCCAAGGGACTCATCCAAAGGACTTAGAGCACTTTCAGAGGTTTACCTTAATCTGTTTTAACAGGACTAGTCTTAGTGGTGGTTTTTCCATACACCTGATGGATATTTTGGATGACAATGCTGTACCCACAGCCAGGTGTGGTGACATCTCTTTGCTGGCACTCACAGCTTTCCCTTCATGCCCAGCTCCCAGGCTTATCCCCACTTTTCTATCTGAGGTACCTTTTCTCCATATTTAGTCAGCTACGGCTGAGCTTGGCTTCCAGATGCTCCGAAACAGTTTGTCACTCAGTAGGAAAGTTGTTCCTTGCAACATCTTCTGCTTGGCAGGAATTGCTTCTCCCCATAGGTTTGTAAAATGGGCAGTTGAGCTGGACTAACGAGCAGTTCAGTGGGTAAAGGAGTCAATAAAGAAATCTTAGACTGAATTCTGGACTTGTAAATCTGCTTCACAGCTTGTAGCCCTGAATTGTGTCCCACAGGCTTCCATCTCTCTTAAAACAGGTCTCTGCAGGCAAACTGATAATGAGGAGTGATTGCTGTCCCTGAAGGAGAAGGGGCTGCTGCTGAGAGCCTGGTGAGAAAATCCAGGCAACAAAATCCACTTTGGCCTCTTAGTTGTTGCTAAACAATACTGGGCTGACAAAGGTTGGTTCCAGTGGCTGGAGCCAGCACGAGGAAGGCTCCCTAAAATAGCTTCCTGCTCTATTCTTATATGGGAACCATAGCAGTGAGTGAGTGTTGCTTCTGAGAAAAATATTGTTTGTGTCCTGTCTCCTTCAGGGGGGGTGATGATCTGCAAAGAGCACAACGGCACGCGTCACCAACACGACAAACTCGACTCTGCCCTTCAGAGCAAGCTAGAAGCCTACACAGACCAACTTTAATTCACAGCCCAGGAGCTCTACTGACAACTGCCCCACAGCATGGAGAGCTTTGATTGACACTTCAGACCCTCAAGATGGGTAGCAGCAGGTATCTCAAGTGACATTGCTGAACAGACACAGTCTGCACATAGTCAGGTTTCTTCCAAGCCAGTTTTAAGGCAGAATCGGGACTAACACGAGGTAACCAGAAGCATCAGTGATTTCCTCTTGGGAAAAAACCTAAATTTGTGACCCTGTGGAGTATTTGTGTTACCTAACTTTTCCCTAAAAAGCCAGAAATTATTTTAACATGGGATTCCAGCATTTCTCATCACATGATCCTTGAAAGTAGGATAAACAGCCACGGTTTTACATAGCCTGACTCCTACACCCCAAGAAAAATGCAAAAGAAGTTGAATTTGACTTGGAAATGGTGTCTGTTAACTGCACTATAATGGTAAACACCCAGTGAGACAGGTAGATTTTTTTAGCATGTTTCTGGACCCTTCTCATTGTTCCTGGTGCTGCACTTGTAAGACATTCTTAAAATCTCTTTCCCCCAGCAAAGCCAGGCAAATGCTGCCTGTGGGACCTTCCAGGAATTGATCTCATCCCTCTTTCTACCTGAAAAGGGAGTCAAGCACACGAGCCTCGCATGAACATTACCAGCCACTCACCATGGCTTTCCTCCCTGGAAACTCCTCTGACTGCTCCAACTGCACCCACTCCGTGGGGCCTGTGAACATTTCAAAGGCCATCCTACTAGGTGTTATTCTAGGGGGGCTGATTGTTTTTGGGGTTTTGGGCAATATCCTGGTTATCCTCTCCGTAGCCTGCCACAGACATCTTCAGAGTGTTACCCACTACTATATAATTAACCTGGCTGTAGCTGACCTCCTCTTGACTTCCACCGTCCTGCCCTTCTCAGCCACAATGGAGATTCTGGGCTACTGGGCCTTTGGGAGGATCTTCTGCAACATCTGGGCAGCTGTTGACGTCCTTTGCTGCACTGCTTCCATTATGAGCCTCTGCATCATCTCGATAGACAGATACATCGGGGTGAGCTACCCACTGAGGTACCCCAGCATAGTGACAGAGAAGAGGGGTCTCCTGGCCCTGCTGTGTGTTTGGGCACTGTCCCTGGTGATATCCATCGGACCTCTCTTTGGCTGGAAGGAGCCAGCACCAGAAGATGAGACCATCTGTCAGATCACCGAGGAGCCCGGCTACGTGCTGTTCTCTGCTCTAGGCTCCTTCTACCTCCCCCTGACCATTATCCTGGTGATGTATTGCAGAGTGTACGTGGTGGCCAAAAGAGAAAACAAAGGTCTGACCTCTGGCCTGAAGACAGAGAGATCTCGGTCTGAAGAAGTGACCCTACGCATCCATCGTAAACACGCTCCTGAGGCGAGCGGATCAGCGGCCAACCCCAAGAGCAAACACCACTTCTCCGTGCGCCTCCTCAAGTTCTCCAGGGAGAAGAAAGCTGCCAAGACCCTGGGGATAGTTGTGGGATGCTTTGTCCTGTGCTGGCTTCCGTTTTTTGTAGTAATGCCTCTTGGTAAGTAAAGTGAAACCCTCAAACTTCTACAGCACCTTTCCTGGAGGGAGGGCCGCGCTTGGGCCTGCATACAGCAGCCACGAGCAGAAAGCTCTGAGGGAATAATTTTCTGTTGGAAAGCTGTCAAAATCAAAACATTCACCATCACAAAGCAGTGAATGTAAAAAAAAAAAAATAAAAATCAAAGTATCAGATGAAACAAACCATCTCTGGTTCAGAGAGAAGGAGAAATTTCTGAAAATAACGGGAAGGATTTGGCATTCTCTTTCCACACAGAAAATACTCTTTTGGGACTGGGACTTATTTCTGACCAACTCTGCTATAGGAAAAACATCTTGGGGGGGGTGGAGATTGATATCCATGTTTGCAGCTGGTTCAGTTCAGGCAATAGAAATTAGTAAAAGGTTGAGATACAGATATGTTTGGGGTCCAAGGGGCTGTTTACAGACTTGGGGTCAATCACCTAGAGTGCCCAGCATAATAATTCCCAATCTAGAGGAAAAAAATATAAATGAGCTTCCTATCAGGAAGTTCATGCTATGTTCACCATACTCCAGTTGTAACACATGTGGTTTTTAATTTATCGAGTGACTGGTTGGGAGACAGCAGCGAGGATCCTTCAAACTAATTTCACATTCGCTGGGTTGCATCTGTTGTGGAAACCCACCGAGTCCTCCACCCAAACACTGGCTCCAACCATCACTTTGAATATGAATGTTTATTCACCAGTTTTAAGCTTAAAGGGGAGCAAAGTCAGGGATTTGTTCTGCTTTGCTATCACTGAAATATAAAGAGGTAATTAGAATTTTAATTAAACCTTGCTCAGTCACCGTGGATGCCATGTCAGGATTTAAAAGCAGAATCCTAATGCCATACCTACATATATACCTATATATGTGACACATCACACTGAAGTTTCCTCTGCAACAGCTACACTAAATATTTAGTGTTTGAGACCTGGAGCCTTAAATCTGTGACCTGCTCAGTTCCAACAGCTTTTCATACAGGGAGGGCTGATGCTGTGTATGTAAAGTAAGATAGGGCCCCCTCCTCAAGGGGGCCTACAAGAAAGATGGGGAGAGGCTGGTCAGTAGGGCCTGTTGTGACAGGACAAGGGGGGCGGGTTTTAAAATAGAGGGAGGGAGATTTAGATTGGAGATTAGGAAAAAGTTCTTTGCTGTGAGAGTGGTGGAGCACTGGAACAGGTTGCCTAGGGAGGTGGTGGATGCCCCTGGATCCCTGGAGACGTTCAAGGCCAGGTTGGATGAGGCCCTGAGCAACCTGATGTAGTTGGGGGTGTCCCTGCTTCTTGCAGGGGGGTTGGACTGGATGACCTCTGGGAGTCCCTTCCAACTCTAATCATTCTATGATTCTATGATTTTATGATCTATTACCAGCTAAAACTTTCACACAACATGTACAACTAGGAGTAAATAAAACCAGCCTTGCATATGCCTGCAAAGATTTAGGGATTTTCTTTTTAATATATATTTTTAAAGCCCACAAACCTTTATGAAAAGCTGTTGCCTTACAATTAACCTCTCCTGGATTTACAAGATCACCGGGTTGCATCACAAAACCCTGTCGCTTCTGCTGCCATGCAAAAACCCCAACAATGCAGAATCTTTTCTGCTGGTCAGTACTGGGAAGAACTGGAATAAGAGCTGTAGATGTTTCATAAGGAGGAGCCCTGCAAGGCCTGGCTCGTGCTGCCCAGGATGTCAGCACGTTGGAATGCCGGTTGCCAAGATGTCTGAAACATACCCAAAAAGGGGTTGCGAGAACACATTAAACACACTTCTTTTCATCCACAGATGTGGTTGCCCACACAGAGCTGTTGTTAATTAATTTGCTCTGGATTTAAGACATTTTCTGTACTCAAGAGTGGCTTTGCATCTTTCTTTTGATCCCTTAAAAGGAAGCTTTCTTGAGGTTAGTTTCCCTAACTTTGTGGGGTCACTGTGTTATTTTTAAAGCACATTGCCTTTCAAAACCTATTTGCTACTTTTATTTAAAGACAAAAAAAAACCCCACTACTACACAGACAAGTGGCACAAAATAGCACATCTTCAAAAAACCCACCAGATGCATCTGGAGGCAGAATGTCCCACCAGGAGCCAGAGGCTCACCCCGAGATGACTGCGAATGCCACTCCGCACCTGTACCACGCACCCCGCTCCCCAGCGCTCCCTTGTCTGGTCACCATTAGGTCTATTCCACCTGCAGGTGATCCAGCCAAGGTCACACATCACATTGCAGCAGAGATTAAACTTTTCAGCCACAGTTCTCAAGCCATAAGGGATTTTTCCAACTCTACCAGTTAAGAGTCAAGGTAAAACAGGGAACACAAAGGTCATAAAAAACCGCATACTAAGTGGAGATAGAAGCCTTTGGGGTTCTATCTTTATTTCTTTGGGGTTCTTTTGGGGTGTGGGGAGGGCAAGGGGATGGAAGGCTAGCAAGAGGGGGAAAAAGGCATAACACACACATTGGTAGATGCTGCTGAAAGCAACTGGAGAAATAATTTGAGTATCCCTGCTGTAAGAGAGCATCTTAGTGGAAATCAGCATGCAAAGTCACAGGTTGCAATCTGTGCAAGAAAAACCTTTCTTACCTTCTTAGATGTGTGGTTTCACTCAGACTGAGGGTCTGTGCAGAGGTGTTCACTCACATAGTCCAACAGACCTTCTTCTCCCTTGGTTTGGTGCTTGTGGAGTAATGGCCAGGGAACGGCCGTTCTCCTGCGTGACAAGAACCGAGGTTAAGATTTGGGTTTTCTCTGTGTGCTGGAGTGCAAACCCACCCTTCAAAGCACTTCTGCAAAATAAGTGTGTCAAAGCAGCTGATCTGCTCTGGAAGAGCTCAGGTTGTCTTTTCTGAATGTACTTTCTCTCCCTCTTTAGAGAAGACCACTGGTCTTCTCTAAAGAGGGGGAGAAAGTACATTCAGAAAGGAAGCATTAACCTTCTGAATGGATTACCTGCCTATTTAGGAGCTCTAATTGCTTTCACCAACTGCTGCTTGTCTAGTACAGGATGATGTTTGGTCCAAACAGACAATGAGAACAACCCCCCCATCCAGGTAGCTCATTACTCATTCCTTCAGAGAAGGTAACTAGAAAGGATGCTCCTCCACCTGCTTCAGGCTATTGCTCTCACACACCACCCTCCTCACTTGTTGCATCGTATTTTTAGTCTCTCATTTCTCTTCCACAACACTTTATCACCATATTCCCAACTGCCAGCTTGTTCACAAGTCCCTCAAGAACCCCAGTTAACATCCCCTCATATTCATTTGCATAGCTTGGCTCCTTCCTCAAAACTTTACTGCACCAAGAGAGCCCATTCAACCCTGAAGAGTGCAAGACAGGCATCCCAAAAGGGTATTGTGCACCACCCCCCATGCACTGCTGTACATGAGCACAATTACCTTGCTGTGCTGAAGGCAATTGAGACCTGTGATCTAACTGGGAGGGCTAACAGGTGGCAGAAAAGCTTTTTTGTTTTGTCCACTAGTCAAAACCTTCTTACCACCAAGTTCCTTTTGGCAAGTGAGCTATAAAGCAAAGACCTACCTCTCTTCCCACAGTCCTGTAAGATGTTCTTTTACATTTTGCAAAAGATCTTTAAGATTTTGGGTGAAAAAGAGTTAAAAAAAATATATAAAAAAAAGAAAAGCCCTTAAACTAGCAACATTGCTTTTGAAATTGGAGCAACCCTATTCTCCTCAGCACCAGCACACACTCACCATACCTGGGCAGAGGTGACACCTATGAGCAGCTCAGCCAAAGGTCTGGTAGTCACCAAACACAAAACAGGGCCAGGAAAAACCAAGCCTGAACTAACCAACATCCCTCAAAAGGGGAAAAAAGGAGGAGCCCGACCTTATCTGCAGTTCTTGGGCCAATGGGCAGAAGGTTTATGGTAGAAGCCACAGATGAGGCTGGTCTGGGCAATTAGGTCTTTTTGGGCTTCAGCATGTGGCAATAATGAGCTGTCACACAGCATGTTGCTTCCACTGCTGTTTCCTTCTGCAATTGCTGGAAAAAGACAGAGATAGTTACAGCAATATCATAGAACTACACGAGTCTGGAAATCCAGTCTGTACCCACAGTGATGGCACCAGTTTTCAAGGTGACATTGAGGCTGGTGTCACAGAGCAGATCATTGCCTGTAACTGGAAGATGCTTAGGGGTTCCCCTGGGGAAATTTTCAGAAAGTTCCTTCTCAACAACATAAAGGACAGTGCTTTGAAGCTGTTTTGAGGTGAAACATGCACATATCTGATGGAAAAAAAAAAAAGAAAAAGGGTTGGGATATGACAAAAGGTCTTAAATTGGGATTGATGTTTCATCCTAACAAAGCCTCAGAAGTAAACAAACTCACAGAGCTTTGGTGGTTGTCCAAGTTCTTAAATCTATCTCATTGTAGGTGTTGTTTTCACAAGCAGCAAAGAGGAAAAAAAAATAAAAGAAAGAAAAAAACAGGGAAAGTCCGAGCCAGGCTGTCACAGGGGAAAAGCCAATCCAGACTGCTGAACCAGGCAAGGGAGAGGAAGGCTTTAGCATCTGTCAATCATTCTCATGATAAAGAGAGCAGAAAAGAAGATCTGCTGGAGGGTGTTTGTATTAGTAGTAGAGGAGTAAATTAGTCTTGTGAACTGACACAAACACTGTCAAGGGATTCCTCTAATCCTGTCTCCTTGCCTCTCTGCAGCGGGTTTCTAATTACTATTTTGTGGTAGTTTTTTGAGCAGGAGTCAAAGAGAATCACTTTACTTTCTCTAGAGGTAAACCAGAAAAATAAAATTATTTTTTTCTATCTCTGCCACTGATGCAATGTCTCAGGACACCCCCAGGTGAGGAACAGTGCACCAACATCTACAGGCACGTGGGCTTATCCCTGTGTTTCCCTGTCAGGTTTGCCTTTGCTGTGCATGTCATTAGTTGTTACAGGTTTTAATAAGGTTTGACTATGGCACCTTGCTTGGGGTCCAGAGGTGGGTATTCACACCCAATCCACTCACCTCTAAATGGGAAACTTATCCTTGGTAGTCAAAGGTGGCCAGACACGATGGAAAAGCTGGAGTTGGTTGTATGCCACGAGATGAGAAACTAATTTCCCTTAATCACGCTGATAAGGCATGATTGACATGTCCTCTGAGGGTTTTGGAGAGTTTGGAAGCACGAAAAGTCAGTGGTTGTGATTCACCCACCCCCATAGTTAAACCACCATTACAATGGGAAGTGACAGAGGGCCAGGGATGAACCAGCATCCCCCGTAACTGGAGGCGACGAACTGGAAGTCCCCAATATCCCACAGATCCACGTCAAGGTTTGTTGATGCCACTGAAGCAGTGGGTGGTGTTGTCTTACCTGTGAAGTCAAATTGAAAGAGAAGGTGTTTACATGATGGGAGAGTAATTAAGTTTGCTGAGGAGGAGAGTAAGGAAGAGAAAGCAGAAGTGTTCCTGGGAAGCAGAACTCTGTAGAATTGCTCCAGCCTTCCCAGGACTCACTCTCATGGTATTTCCCATGCAGAGGTAGATAGCCAGGCTGGTTTTCACTGATCACCTCTTTCCTTCTTCAGAATTGGAGGGGTGGTCTCATAGTAGTAAATATGGGATCCTCCTGTCCCTCCTTCCCCTTTCCTTAGAGGGCAGAGAGTATGGCAGCAGTCCATGCCCTCCCTCACATTGCCACGGCTGGCTTCTCCAGATATTCAGAGGAATGAGGATCTGAATCCCCTTTGTTGTTGTTGTCCACCTGATAATAATATAATAAAATAAAATGAGTAAAAGCTATGGCAACCTAACCCTCAGTGTAGCTTTCCTATCAGAAAATGCTGAACTCCAGCCACGGAGGAAAGATCCAGAGCTGGATTCCTCACACCAGCGTTTCAGTGTGTTCCCTCAGCAACACAAAATCAAGAGGGGAAAAAAAAAAAAAAGTGGAAAGCCCAGAATAAAGCCCCAGCTCATTCCCTAGAGCACAGGTCAGGGAGAAGGGTGTTTATACTCCTTGAGTCATGAAGCACAAGGGTGTGTGTATGTGTGTGTGAAGCCGCTGAATTGGGACAAAACAAGATAAACAGCCAAGATATTTCCTTGGCAAGCTCGTGGTTTGGGTTTTTGGGGGTGTTTAATCATTTTTTGGCTAATTATCAATGCAGACTGGAAAGGTTTTGCTGGTCTGGGTTGATAACTCAGCTATGCTGATCCAATGGCAAAGATCCTGCTGCATCCAGGCGGCCAACATCCCTCCACCGTCCCCGGGCCCTGAAACGTCGTGTCCCACTGACTCACAGAGCAGGGAAGCAGAGGAAGGAACTGGTGATATTAATGGCCATTTACACTGGAAACTGGAGAGAGAGAGTGGAGCTGGTTGTGCTGTTGTGTGATTCATGGCCATGGCTCTTGTGCTGGCACTACCTGTCAGAGCAGGTTTGTCCTTGTCTTCAAAACGTTCCTGCTTTGTGTAGCCACCACTTGGGAGTCCCTGGAGTAAATGAACCAAGAATGTAATTTTTCACTCGTTCTCAAATGTCATGGTGGGATTTAGGACTTGTGAGTGATTGAAAGGCGATGAGTGATTCTCTCAATCCACCCAGCAAATGTCAGGATTTGTCCCCCATTTGGATACATAAGGGAGAAACACTCAGCTTTCACTGAAGATAATTCCTGCATTATTAACCCCAAGGATTCCAAAATCACGACTGACAACCCCGCAGTGACAAACTCGTGAGACAGGCTGAGACAGACTCATCTTTTCAAGCTACTTTCTGAAACAGTTTGGGGCTTTTTTAATTTTTTTTTTTTTAATTTTTAAAGGAATGCTGAGATTTAGTTGTAAGTGCACGACTCTGAGAGCAAGGGCTTCGGGACAAACATCAAACATCTTAAAAATGTTAGCAACGAGATCCAGAGTCACTCCGCTGCAGTAACAGCACGGGAGCTGGAATTTCAACAACAACCGAATTGGTTTGGAGAACAATGTGATTATTTGGGTCTACATGGGTAACAAAACCTCAGTTTACCTTCCCATGGCTTTTTATCAGCTTTCTAAATCTGCAGTTGCCCACAGTGAATCTGGAAATAGTTGCTTGCTGAGATGTTTGCTCTTTGCCAGAAATATCATCCATCGTAAGCGGGTACGATATGAAACGGCATAAATTAGGGTTGAAAAATCCAGCTCATCGAAACACCATTTTTTTGCCTGTCCTTCCCACCTCTTACCTGTTTCCAAACACCCACCACCCTCCTGATGCCCTGGAGATCTGAATTCAGGCCTTTGTGGGGAGAAGCAAACTCTTGCTCCTCCTTCTACATCCATCTATTGTGGGTCAGGGTTATCTGGGCCACTGGCCCGGGACAGACACAGCTGTGAGGGTGCAGGACTGGCCAGATGGAGGGTTTCACCCCTTCTCCTGTCCATGAGCTGCAGTTCTGCATTTGTTATGTTAATTCCACTTTAGTAAAACCAGGTTCCCTACTGCTCGAGGGTTCCTTGATCCCATTTTTTTGTTCCCATGGAAAAACACTTTCCATAAGGGAGCAGGAGGGTGAGACGTGCTGGGAGAGCTTATATGTACAGAGTGCAGCTGTTGCATGTCTGTAGCAATACATATATATATATATATATAAAAATACACTTTCCAGAAGGTGGCTTGTGCTTTGACCCGAGCTGTAGGATAGAATGCCAGTCCTATGGACTAAAGTTCAGCACTGACATGGAGCTTGGGAACACAAGATGTGCCACATTTATCATGATGCAGAGCAGGCTGCTGCATGAGAGATGTGGGGTGCCCTGGTATGGGTTAATCTGCGTGGGGACACCAGTGCTCCTCTGCGCTTCATCCTCAGGGTCTTGAGGGCAGTTGCTCTGGAATAGTTTCTTGACCCCTTCAGAGCAGATCCCAGGACCTGAGCTTTGAGTTTTGCCTCCCTGAGAACCACACTCTCCCCTTCCCAGCGTGCTGTGACTGCTGAGGGGGCAGGGGATGCTAGGACCTCCATGAGGTTTAAAGGGGCTGCTTCTCCAGATGCCACAGGATGCTTCAAGCCCTGATAACGTGACGTGACACCAGCAAACCCTGTCTGGTTCTCTGCTCACAAGGTGCACTGGCACTGCTGCTGTCTCCTGAGGGGAGTGGGCAGCTGCTGACCTCGGGGTATTGAAGGCAGCTGCTCTCTGCAAGCTCTGAAAACATGAGCATCGCTGCTCTGTGGGTCATTGCTGCTCTCTCATCACGGGTGGGCAGACCCTGGTCTCGCCATGCTCTGACACAAGCACCAGATTCGTGACATGTAACATAAAGAGAGGGGGAAAAAGTAGCAAACACAAACAGAGCTGCAAGATTTTTTTTAGCAGAGATGGTGTTTAACACCCCTATGGATTCATGGGTCACGAATGTGTGAGATCCTGCTCCCATGGTGCTGCCAGTGATGATATAAAGAAGTAGCACAAGTTTCTGCAGCCTGGCAGCTTCTCAATCCCTCTGTGCTGTCCATCAGCACAGAGGGATTGACACAGAGGGACACACGACATCACTAGTGGCTTTTAAACAACCTATAATCAAGCAGCTCTGTAACTCCTGACAAATGACAAAGTCAAATTACATCTTTGTGACTGAATTGGCACTTACTCACCAGGAGGTACGCGGAAAACTTCTCTCTCAGATCTGAAGAAACTTCCAGTTGACAAACAGGAAAATAAATGGTGAGGGAAGGGAATGTAATCCTGACATTTTCATGGGTGAGTGATGAAATACTTAATGGCAAAGGATCTCAGGAGGCTAATAGTACATTTTATTTTATTTAATTCTCATATAACAAGCAACTGATTTGTGCTGCTGACACTTGAGAGCCCTCAACCCTTCTGAAAACAGAGCAGGAATTCAAGCATCATTTTAGCCAATCCACAATCCAAAGGCATTAAAACACCAGTTGAAGTTTTCCTTACTGGTCTTCTAGCACAGACTGTGGGGAGGCGATGGACGATGAAGCCTCTACACTCTAATCAGTTCTGCCATTAGTTACCATTTTATTCCCAATATCATACCAAGGAAGACATTAAGGCCTGTGAGTAGGACAGAGGAGTAGCTTTAAGAAGGAAAACTTCTCACTTCTGAACTGCTGCTCACTCTCCAGCTCTATTAGGGGACACCTGGATGGCAGCACTTTATTAATGCAGGATTACACCTATCCAAGACCAGCTTGCTCTGGAGAATCCCATGCTGTAATAATTCTGATCTCTCAGTCCTGGCTGCTAGTAGGTGAGAGTCCAGACCCAAGCTGATGCTCATAGGCAGCTGTCAAGTGGTGGAGGATTGACTGGACATGGATTTCCTCTCCCCACTTGCACTCTTCAGTGGATGGACAGGACCCAGCCCGGAGGCAGCGCTTTAGCTGCTCTAAGCTTAGGAGACACCTCTGACTAGGACATCCAAGCACTCAGCAGAGCAAAGCTACTGTCCTAAAGCCCGAGTTGCATCCACCACTGGAAGGAAAGCATCAAAGGCAGCGTGTGACAGGGTCTGCAGAGAGCCAAGTTTTCATGCTGCTGAAGCTACTTCCTTTCCTCTTCACCCTCTCTTGTACCAAGGCAACAAGTCTCTGCGCTGATGAACCAAAAAAGGTCACATGAATAAATTAGCATGCAGATCCCCACCCCAAAAAAAAAAGAGCAAGAGGCAGACTCTGACACTGGCTATTTTCTATTTTTAAGAGGCTTTGGCAAGGCACTAACATTCCATTTAGAGCGAGCCAGAAGTTGCCGCAAACAGGAATTGTTATTGTTTACCCGGCTTTACACTCAGCCCCACTCAGCTGATTCCCTAAACCGGGATTTGTTTCACCTTTTGTCTCACCACAAAATGGGAACACAGTACATATGCTGCAATTAAATGAGGAAATAAAGAAAAAATTGAGCATGATTTGGGCATTTAGAAGCCTTTCATTATTTTTCATCTGCCAGTGACTTCAGCCAGAAAGTTCTTTCAGAACGTTATTCGGTTGTTCCTCGCTACAGGAAAACAGCATTAATTTGCCGAGGAAAATTCTCAGTCGTGGATGTGCCTGCTCACTCATGCTTCACTGCAAAACAGCCTTTGCTTTCTTTAGCACAACATCTTTGGTCTTAACAACGGGTTGATTCTGAAAGGGATGGGGATGCTGAGCGTTAGCTTGGAGCAATCCCGGAGGCTGCAAGACTTGTGCCTGATGCCCCGGCTGGGCAATCCGGCTGGGATTGGAATCCGAGGTTTGGCTGCTCCCAGCCAGTGAGCCCCTGGGGTATGTCTGCACTGCCCCTGGGCATTGTTCCCCTCACTCCTCTGCCCCTCAACCTGCCCACACGGCTTGGTCTTATGGGAACGATCCAGGGTCAGGGGGAACCGGAGGGCTTCTCGCTCTGCTGACCTCCTGGTCCCCCCCGACAGCACCGTGTCCCCTGGGCGTCTCTGCCCCACGCAGCGGGCAGGAGCTGCAGCAGGGAGACATCACTCCTGGTTGCACAGAGACCACGTTCAGCAGAATGAGCAAGGCATTAATCACGCTGCCCTCTTTGTGTCTCTGGTCCGGGCGATATTTTGATCCATTCTCACACGGGCAAAGCCACCCTGAGAATTCCTTCCCAGCTTCTGCCGCTTGAAAGCCTTTGCTGTAGCTTCATCTGACAAACACACGAAGAAAAAGACTCGAAGTGCAGTTCAGCAGCTCTCAGGATCAAATTAGAACAAGCTCTGATTGTGTTATCAGCTTTCCCTAAGTCAGGGGAGGTCCAACAAACAGATCGATCCCTGGTAAGCCCGGGAGCTGCTTACGGACATGATCGATCTGCAGAGGATAACGATGCCTCAACCTCCCCCCACCCGTATTTCTTTCAATTTTTGCTTACAATTTTTCTGGGGAGAAGCAGGAAAACAAGTGTTTGTCAGTGCTAAAAGTCCTGTTTATTATAAACCTGACTACAAAGTCCAAAACAAGCCAGTTACATTTCCTGGGAAATTATTTTTCTTCCTGTGCCCAAACTAATTACTGACACTTGTCTGGTGGAACCTCCTTGGGCTTCACCCTGACTTTTAAAGGAGGTAAGAAACAGCCTTTCCCCTTGACAGTATACAGCAAATATTTTTTTCTCTTCCTCTGGTCCTGGATTAATTGTTCAAAACTCTTCTTAGAAGTGCTGTTATCATTTATTCCCACCCCAGCATCACACAGAGCTTAATTTTCTGGTTCATTCACATTCAGACAACCCTGGGATTATTTCTAAGCAAAGAGAAGAACCAAATAAGAGAATTACAGGATCTTGTTACAATGGTCACTTTCCAGTATCGTTCAAGAAAAGCAACAGTTTTCTAAATGATTCCCCATAAGCAGCAGTGTTGACTCTTTGATATGTTAAATATGTCTTTGTGGCTTTATAATAACATCTCTGCATGAGTAAATCTCTTAAGCATTTACTGGCATCCGATTCAAATCATTTAAGTTAAAATTTGCTTATAAAAGCAGTAAGAACCTCAAGTTGTAGCTAAGCAAGGTTTGGCATTAGGAAAGATGTTCCCAAGATTTCAAAAAAGATTCAGCAGAAAACTCAAAATTAAACAGCATTAGTCATAACCTTTTTTAAAAATAGATGATGATACATGTTAACATGGGATTTAATTGTAACTCACACGGTCACTTGCAGCTGACTATTATGCCAAGACACTGAGGAGCAGCAAATGCACAATTTATGACTCTGATATGCTGAATAAGCTGCATCTAAAGATTTCCACTTTTTTAGTGTTCTCCTGCCTTCTATAGAAGAAAAAGTCCCATATTACTTTACCTGCTAAGGAGCCATCTAAGTTCTTGCTTTTTGAATCGTCTCTAGGAGGTAACCTTGCAAGTATCTATCAGGATATATAACATGGCTGCCCACGAGATGCTCTCCAGTGTCCACTGGTGTAAGAGGGAGACTTCAACTTCTCTGCATTCCTTGAGACTGAAATACATGGAACACTGTTTTCTAAAGTTTTCAAGAGAAATTGTGTACTTGATACCTTATAAATTTTAAGCCTTACCTGAAACGCAATCAACATAGTTATCTGCCTTCTCACTTACTCAGACTTCTGAAATAATGTGATTTTCTTGCCATTTGAAACCCCCTTTTGATGACCTCCAGGCTGCAGCTGTCAGTTGGCTAGCTAGGCTTGAATTAGGAATCCCAGAAGCGTTTTGCTCCTATCACTTGCCACCAATCTTCTTGCCTGCCTCTCTGGCTGTAAACAGGGACACAACACTTGTAAATAAAGTATCTGTCTTGGGTTGATTTCTGGTAGAACATCCACGTAGCCATCTGACACCATATATTCTGAGAGACTCATTCCTTCAGGAATTGGGCTTGGAGACATAAATTTTCCACAAAGGAACAGAATCTTATTTACTTTTTTCCAGTGTTTGAGTTTCTTTGGTTACCTGCAATCTCTCACCGCCTCTGCCTTAACACTCTGTATATTTTCCATTTCAGGTTCCTTCTTTCCTGCAATCAAACCCCCGGACACCCTTTTTAAAATAACATTTTGGCTTGGATATTTAAACAGCTGCATCAACCCCATAATCTATCCATGCTCAAGTCAAGAGTTTAAGAAAGCTTTCCAAAACGTCCTGAGAGCTCAGTGCCTCCCAAGGAAACAAGCAGCAAAGAAACAATCCCCAAGTTTCAACCTCAACCATCCCACGAACCAAAGCATGGAGAGCGGCAAAGGTGTGGTCCGCATCCCCGTCGGCTCAGGAGAAACCTTCTATAAGATCTCCAAGTCAGATGGGGTCTGTGAATGGAAGATATTCTCTGCTGTGCAAAGCATGCCTGCAAAAACCACGGTTTCTAAAGACTGTACTGCTGCCAAAGTGAAAAGTAAAGGTTTCCTCCAGGAATGCTGCTGTGCAGGCACCTCAGGGAACCTCGTCCATGAGAACTGTAAAGTGCCAACCATTAAAATACACACCATCTCCCTCAGTGAGAACGGGGAGGACGTCTAACAGACAGCAGATTCATGGCTGTGCTGATGGGATGTTGCTCTTTTTTGGGTGGGAAGAAGAGGTAGATGCCAGAACAGTTGAAGGGATCCATGTGAAATAAACAGCATACTGTAAAACAGGGCCAGAGCACTGGAGGGGTGATGTCTTTGAGAGCTGATAGCCTGAACCAAACCCCTTGAGGATGGTCAACAACTTCAGTGGATGGTGAACATCTTCAGTGGATGGTGAATGGCTTCAGTGGATGGTGAATGACTTCAGGGGATGGTGAACATCTTCAGTGGATGGTGAACATCTTCAGTGGCTGGTGAATGGCTTCAATGGATGGTGAGCACCCTATGGTCTTCCAGGAGACTGGCCTCTGCAAGTCATTTGCCTGATGTTTAAAGGCTTTATTTTTCACTGTATCCCCCTGTTTCAAAGTTTCTAATTTAGGTGCAATGGGGGAGAAAGAGCAAACTACAAAGACCTCATGGTGATCTCAACGTGGATACTTTGAGACAGCTTCACTTTTAGAGCCATTTGGTGATTACAGTTGCCTCCCAGAAAAACTAACCCTTGGATTCAGCATCCAGGGGAGCAGAGGTTGGGAGGCTCAGGTCTTGGGACAGTGTTTACAGATCTCTGCTTATTTTTCATTAAGGGACTGTGGACAAGAACGTTTTCCTCCCATGTCTTGCCTCTTTAGTTCATGCCCAGGTCCTGGCTTGGTGAGCATGCCTTGTTGAAGAGAACAAGCAGCTCTTTGGATTTGCTTCTCCAGATGGACAGCTTCATTGGTCCTCATACCTGGGCTCCACCAGGTGGAGATTTGGTTTTCTGTAATGCCCTCAAGGCTGCTTGTCCTCAGCCTGTGCAGACAGGCAGTCACACCAACTCACAGGGCATAGAAAACATCATTCTCTTGGCCCTTGCCCTGCTTGGAGTTGCTCTGAGTTTCCCTTTTGCTGTGGATTTCACTAAACTCCATTGCCAAGGGAAACTTGAGCCAAGTGGCTGAACTCCACCTAGAGACCAACCAGAACTTTCCTTTTTTCATACCAGCAACCTCCCAGATCTCCAAACAAAACCAAACGATAACTTGCATGCATCCTAGGTTTCTTTGGAAGGTCTCTGCAATTTATTAGACCATTGAGTGTCTAATAAAATTCAAAACTAGGTAAGTCATCATCAGAAAAGGCTCAAAGAGATAACTTTCACCCATCCATCTTTTTTTCCCTGTTCTGAGTCCAGCAGGGACCCACATAAAATCTCAGTAACTCCTTGCTCAGGTGCTTGCCAGCCAGATCAGTGCCACGGTCACTGGAAAAGCTGCAGATATTTTGCTGTCTCCCTGCCTGGTGTTCTGCTACATTCCCCTTCCAATTCCTTCAATGCAAGTGCTCTGAGCTCTCTGTGAGATCCTGGGTACCCTGGAGTCAGGAACTTTACCCTGGTTCTGAGCAGTGGGAGTTGAGCACGTTAAATGACTTAAGGACATACATCCCCACGAGAAAGGGCCATCCTTTGGGAATTTGGGAGAAAAGCATTTGGAAGCATGTTATATTTTAATACAGCTAATCCAAATAAATAAATAAATGAGCTGCTCAGCATCTGGAATAAATAGTGGGAGGAATTCTCTGTACAATATTAGAAATACACAGCTCTTGACATAACTCCTGAGCCTGCCAAGTACGAATGCAGCTTCTTGAAACAACACGTAAGCCTTTATTCACGTCTCAATGTCAGCTCCTGTGCTGAGCATCCCCTGGCTTGAGGAGGAAAAGGGCTCAAGATAAGGTTAGCCTTTACAGGACAGAGCCTTAAAGGACACCTTGATATTACTGGTAAGGAATTGCTGTTTACTCATCTCTCACTCAGTAGTAAGTTCCCAGTGAAGAGAAGTCAAGAGAATTTCAGTCTTCCCTATTTTTTACTACTGCATAAATGAGATTTCTTTCCTCCTGGACACACATATTTGCAGCCAGAAATTTCTCAAACAGTTTGGAAAAGAAAAATCTGACCCCTGGAGTTCTTGCAGTACTGTTGCTTTGCCCCGTCCTGGAAGCAGAAAGCAACCTCAGCCTGTGACCTCACTTCACATCTATACGTGGCCAGGATGATAATCAAGCACTGACAGTCTAAATCATTGTTGAGCTTCAAGTGAAAGAAGAGACTAGATGGACCTGAGCCTGGGTTTTACATCAACAGTTCACAGAGGCAGAACAAGCCAGTTAATTTTCCCCTCTGGCCTCGCTCTCAGTGCATTAACATTATTGCAGAATTTTTGCAGAAATTTTATTTGCAAAAAAAATTTGCAAAAATTCTATTTGCAAAAACTACTATGCCAAAACTGCATATTGCATAATATCAATATACATAAGAAAACCATTGCAAAGTGCCCATTTAGACATCTCCATAACCTCTGGGTTCAAAAGCATAAATCTGTGAAAGAATCCCATCTTTGGGCAGATTCACTGACTCAGGCAGCACCAGCCCCGTGGAGGTGTGTCAGGAGCATAGAAGATCTGCATATCAGCATAGATAAAGCTGACATCTTTGTTATTCTGGTCTAATAACTAAGAACAAGCCCTGAGTGCATCAGTCAACTTTCCTTGCAGCAGCTACTGCCTCAGATATACCTGAGAGGTGTTTTCAGGTCGCATCACACAGAGGGATTGCTCCTCCCAGCCTTCAGATGAGTGTGTGGTGACCAGGAGGATTAAACTGGGAGTTCTCAACTCAGCCTGTGGTGGTCCTGAAGCCCTCAAGAAGACACCCACATTTGAAAGGAGAGTGTTTTTCAGTCCATGAAGCTTTTCTTGTGTTTGGTGGGCCGCTGAGTTGCACCGTCTACCTCCTCTTGAACTTTGAAAATGCAATATCTATCATAGTTCATTAGCAGAGGCAACTAGTTATTTATTCTCTCCCTTAAAGGCTGCATAAGAAAGATACAGAATGTCCCAAACAGGTTAAAATTAGAGATTCAAATCAAATCCCTGGACCCAAACCCTTATGCATTTCCCAAAGCGTGTGTACACGGACAGCGAATCTGTAGCATTATCCATATTTAGTTTAAATAAGAACCCTGTCCCACCCCTTAAAGATTTTCTTAGTTTTTTTTCACTGAAGTCTAGAAATTTAATCTACAAGTGTTGAAATACCACGAAAAAAAAATATTCTCATGGTACTTCAAGCCAAGACCAGAAGCACAAAAGCTGGAAATCTCATAAGAAAGTCACATGAGACTCGGGGCTGAGGTTTTCGGTCTCCCGGGGTTCAAATACGTGGGACGTTTACTTGAGCAAAACCTGAACTCAGAAACATTCTGAAAATCACTCTCTCCCTTGAGTAGAGCCAGAGAGATGGGAACTCATCACTGCACATGTGTGCTGCCCAACACTACCCTTGTTCTACAGCTTGAACAGTGAGGTGATTTGTGGCATCTCTCCTCCGCGGCAAGATGATTTACAGAGGGTCTCTCCAGCAGATCTGATGAGGTGTCATGGGGTCAGGCAAGGGCTTGTGGTGGAGCTCCATGTGGGCTGCCCTGAACAGATTAGTCATTTTATTCCAGAGCAGTTCTGAAGCAGCAGTACAATATGAATCTGTAAGCTGAGGATAAATAAACCTCCACACTGGTGATGACGTCTGAGTAACAAACCCTTGGTCTCATCTTCATCCTTTTTTTCTGTTATCAAGCAGATGCCAAAGGACCTCTCTGTCCAGGGATGCTGGAAAGCACTCAGCATCAGGCAAGCCTGGTCCCAGCCACACCTCTGCTGCTGTCACTTTTGCCAGCAAAAACAAACACAGCATTTCTTTGGCTCACTGAGAGAATTTCTGCATGAAAACTGCCCCGTTCCCTTGTGGCAAGCCGGGTCACGGGCACTTGTCATCTCGATAGACATTTGGACTGATAAAGTCTCAAAAACCATAGAAGGAGCTCTAGGGGGGGAAAGAAAAAAATACAGATTTAAGCAGCTCATATTTTGCTGTTATTTAAAGTGAAGTTGGCACTGGTAAAAGAGCTGCAGCCTCAGAGGCTGGATGGATCTATCTAAACCTCAGTAGCAGTACGAGAGGTTTCCCAGTGTCTTCCCATCCATCATCACTTGTGAAACCTGTCTGCCATCGGCCTCTGTCATCTGAAGCACCAAAGGGACAGAGCAGAGGGTGGTCAGGTGGGAAGTAAGAACACAGCACAGTGTTGTGAGTTCCCTCAAAGCCACGTCCAGTGAACTGCACTGACCTGTCAATTGATGTGTCCTGACAGATGTCTTTGAGGGGCGGGTACGACACCCCACCGTCCTCTGTTCAGTGTTTTATATTGAGAGCCCAGATTTCCACCTCAAGTGGAGCAGATAGTCCCCACTGCAAAGAGTTGAGAGCTGCCAGCATCAGACAGATGACTTCTAATTTTCACAGGTTGAGGCTGAGCAGACCACGAATCTTCCTCACAGAGCAGGGAAGGTTTGGCAGTTCTCCAGTTTCCACCATTAATGTTCATCCCAATTTATGGTCTTACAGTTTGGGGGCCTTATGTACTCTGCAAGATTGTTCAAATCCCAAATACTTCAGATCTGCCCACTATCCAAATAAATGTCTGGTTTGGGGTTTTTAATTTTGCTCTGACACATCCAGGGATACATTAGGTATTGTGTCAAAGAATATTCTCCTTTGCCAGTCTTTAATGTCTTGAAAATCTACAGCATTAAAAAAGATCAAGTTAGGAGTATTTCTTGCTTTTCCACTCATCAGAGTCATCAAGTGGATTTCACAAAGCTTCCTCAGTCTTATTTGCAACATTTCCCTGCCTGACTTTTTTGGTTTTCCAGAAGGTAACAGCTACAGACTGAAGTACTGGACGCCGATGGCGGGGGGTTGAAAACACTGTGCTGCTTTACTGGCGCGGAAGCTGCTTCGCTCTGGGTATGGCTGCTGGCCTCACAGTAATTAATGCTCACGTTTGAATGGGTTTTATGAGGAATTCCATTTTAAGACAAAGCTACTGAGGCACAGAGTGACTCAGTGATTTGCTCAAGGAGGAGTTCAGCTGTCCCATGATGAACCCACGCTTGGTAATTAACTCCGTGTCCTACTCAGAGATGCCTTGATCCTCTTTCCTGTCTTAATCATTTGGATAAGCAAGACAATGCTGAAAAACCAGCACAAGATGATGGCTTCCCATGACAGGGACAAAGACAGTTGGTCTTCAAGCTCCAGGCACATTTGGGACCTGCACCACACGGTGTCACTGTCACCAGAAGGAAAAGGTCTCCAAGAGCCCACCAGAGAGCTCTTGTGATGAGGCAGCTCTGTCTCCCTGCTGCGCTCCTTATACCTGCTTCCAGCCACCCTTCACACAGAGCCTTTAAGTCTCACAAGCACATGAGCTTTTACAGTGCTTCCCTGGAAACCCAAGAGTCAACTGGCACTTTTTAAGAATGAATCTATCCCATATTTATTCTATTTCTTACCTAATTACGTTGAGACTTGCGGGGAGGAGGTTGGACTGTCTGGCCAGACTAATCCTGGCTTCTTCCATCAGTGCACATAGGTAAAGTAAACCTCCACCTGGCAAAGGAAGCTAATCCAGAAGGATAATCAACTACTTTTTGAAAGCACTCCCAAGCAGATTAATACATGACAGTATTATGAAAATCCAGGGTGCTACAGAGGGAGCTTGTGGCACATTAAAATAAAGACTTCCCACCCAGCTCGATAAACGTAATTGAATCACTCATTTCCCGGGAGGAGATTAAACATTTGTATTAGGGATTCGAGTAGAATGTCACACCTCATGCTGCATATTCCTCATGCTGTCAGAGGAGGAGAAAAATAGCAAGCCTGAGCTAAGGGGAAATGAATTACTACAGGGGAGAGCTATGTAGTACAAGCAAGTACCGTGTGGAAAGTAACACATCTCTTAGTTCCACAACACACTCCAAGATGTGGTTCAAACAGATTACTGGCTGTTACACTGAGCTCAAACCCAGGCTGAGAGGTCTCCTTTAGCATCACAATAACACCAAGATCTTTTTTCAGAGTCAAAAAATGTCCAAGTGTTGGTACCCAAAAGCAAAAATGATTTTCCAGGACTCGTTGCTGAGGATTGAGTGACAAGGCCTCCTCGTGTTGCTCTGAATTTCTATGATCTGCATAAAGTGAAGTATGAAAACACAAACTCATCATTTCTCCACAAAAAAACCCAATTCCACTCAGCTAATGATCACAGCAGCATTGGTTTGTGATACAAAACCTTTGCTGACCATCACTGAATACTCTGTTCCATGAACTGACATTACGATGTGGAGTTGCACACAGGCTGCTTCAGGCTTCTATTTTTTTGCTTTTTCAGTCTTCAGTTGGAAAACTGGTTTGTTTTCCTTCCATCTGCTGCAGTGTTTTTCCTGCATGTTGAAGCAGTTTGGCTGCCAGTGGTTTTTAAAGATGCCTCTTGAAATGGACACTGCACTTTCTGATCGTGGTATTCCGGTGTCACAGGATTTTCTACGTGCTGGTTTAAAAGGCCCCTTGGTCGTCATGCAACATGTTTGAACAGTCATGCTGGTCGTTTTCTTGAACAAAACTGAATGTATGCAAAATATTGCCAGGTGAACAAATAAATTATTGGGGGGAATGTGCACTTTGTGACATGTGAGCTATGAGTCTGTTTGCCAGTTTGTTCGTTTGGGCTCGTTTTCCCCAAAAAATGTATTTATACAAATCAGATTTTTCCCTTTCAGCAAACATTTGAGACAGAGGATTGGGTGGAGGTTCTTACCAAGAGTGCTGATCTCAGTGGGAACAAGGTACAAGGATAATAAAGGAATCAAACTTGTCTTTCTACAGGAAAAAGTTAATGTTCTTTAAAAAAAAAAAAAATTGAGATGATATTGAGAAGTTCATTTGGGCCCCAGATCCTCACCAAGCTTATGCAGTTTTCTTACAGTAACACATGGTGTCTCAGATGAAATCCAGTCCATTTTGCTGTATTCCTTATAAACAATCACTAAGAGAACAATCCCTGTCAACCCAGGAATGTGAACCCTCTTTGGGGAAGACATTGCTGAATTATTATTTCCTGTGATTTATAAAGGGAGAACTGAGACACAGAGGAGAAGACAGATTACAGCTGACAGATAAAGCTGATACACCAGGAAACTAGAAAGCCCTGGCTGTAGCTGGCACTGGTGAAACCCTCAAAACTTTCACCCTAGATCTCAGGGAAACTCTGGAGAAAAACAATTGGAAAAAAAACCCCAAACCATCCCAAACCAACAAGTTGCCCTCCTTCTTTTATAGGTCCCTTCTTCCTCAGGCTGACAGTTGCATTTGCTCTGTGTTACGTGGTGCTGCAGAGACCTTGCTCTAAAGAGCACCCACCTAAACTAGTGGATGGACATGAAAGATTTTGCANTTGGTGCTGCAGTAGAGCCTGGGAGCTTCTGCTAAGGACTGAGATTTGGTCCTTAACTGATATGCAGACCCTGCTATAAAGAGCACCCACCTAAACTAATGGATGGACATGAAAGATTTTGCAACCAGAAGTAACAACTCTCAGAGTCAGAGTGCCTGTTTGATCACTAGATTAACTGCCAGCTCAAGAGAGTTATTTTTATTCAATGGTAGGAGACTTGTGCAGGAAAAGTGCATTTTTCTTGTCTTTATGAAATAAATCCTGTTAAGATTATGTAGGACGAGGTCAGCCTGTCTCATCATGTGGCTGTAGGTCCTTCCTCTCTTACAGGACACAGTCTGCCAGGTGACACAAAAGATGAGGATTTTATTTTCCTAACCAGGTCAGGACTTTCTGACCTTGAGCAGGTCAATGCGCTTCCACTGTGTCTAAACTCCACTCCATGCAATGGATGTGATATATCCCAACTGTTCCAGGAATGTTGAGTCTCATAAAACACCACCAATGATTCTGAAAAGCTGGCAGGAAAGAAATAAAACCTGTTGGTGTGTTTGTTTTGCTTCACCACAAGTACATGAATTTGGCAAATTCTGCCTGTGCTTTCTCTGGGATGAATTTCCTGCCCCTTCGGGTTCCTCTGAGGTCTCTGATAGTTTTTGAGTGGATTCTGCCCACCCAGCCTCACCAATAAACTGCCCCATCACATCCTTCACGATCCCAAGGTGGGACAGAGATCCTCCTGCTCTGCTAAAGACAGTGGAAAAGAGCTACAAGGATTCTACTTTTGTCTGTTTAAAATGTGAAGGTGAAAGGTACAGCTTCCACTGCTCCCCTGACCAGCATGGCTAAGTGCACTGCCAAGAGGGACCATTCCTGAGCCTACGAGGGGTTTTCTCTCTGAATTGAGCCCTTGGGATGAAATTTCCTCCCTTGATTTCTCCCAAATTACATAATCAAAAGAAAAAGCCACGTTTCCCTTTCCCCTACCTCTGTTCTACAATAGCATCTGTGCTCAGCATTACAAATACAGCTTAAACAAAGAAAGCAAAACAATTCTCTGGTTTATGTGGGATGTACCAACAAATCCCAGAGGAACTCTGGATTTTCTCACCATTACAAGAGAGTGTTACAGATGCCACCATAGGTAGAAAACCCTAAATACTAGTCATGGAGCTCACTCCAGCCACGTGTCTCCAAGTACTTTTAAAAACATTTCTTAATTAAACCTTTCCAATAACAAAACTCTATTATACATATCCCCTTAAAGGTTCCCAAGCCATTTCATTATAGCTTTAAACTAGCTACATGAAGAGGTCAAGTCCTCCACCACTCTCCTGTGAAAGGAAACATTTGATTTAGTTTCCACACTGACATCACACTACAACTTTCATAAGAAAATAGTTTCCTTCTCCAACAAGAACTCCAAGGAAAAAGCAAGAGGCAGCATATTAAGCCCATACATGACTTGGCCAAGGTAAGGCAGTCAGCACACCCCTTTTTTTTCTCCCTGAACACAGTATTTAATCACCCACGGAGGGGTGATGCTGATGGGACTGCTCCATCTCCCAGAGAAATTCTACCAATGTGTTCAAGAAGAGGGGTTTGGGGGTTTTTTGTGGGGTTTTTTTTCCCCCATCAAGTCAGGCCCTTCAAGAATTTTTTTATGACAGTTTTAATCGTGGTCCCCTGTCGGCTAAAAATCTTAGTGCTGTGGCTTTTGTTTTGTTAATTTAGCTGCAGGCAAAGGTCAGAGCAGTCAGGAGCTTTATTGAGGTTCAAACACTTTTACAAGGAGAAGCAACACTGTGCTGGCAATTACAGGAGAAGCCAGAGCCAGAAAACATCCAGTTTTACTTTCAGCTTGTTACTGGCCTCATGCTATCACAGCTCCTACAGGAACCTCTGCTGTTCCTTAGTGGAAAACCAGCCAGAGGTGTTTGTTTAGATCCATCCCCTCACCTAATGCAATTAGCAGCTGCTGCATCAGAGAGCTGCAGAACCTGCTGTGTGACTCTGGGCAAATGGCTTTTTTTCTCCCTGATATCGAACCTAACGCGGTTCTCCTGGATGTGCAGAGGACAGTGACAACCTTTGTGTGGAGCAAACCAAATTGGGCAGCTATAGGGACAGGCTACCGCCAGTATGAAGCTGCTGGCTTTGTTTATTACCATAACAATGAGCTCCCTAAGGGAGGGTTTCCCTGATGTAATTAGAAGGGGTCCTGCTCATTAAACACCCTGTATCCCAAAGCAAGGAGAACCTGCAGAAAACCCACCAGAGAGATGGGGAAGAAATCCTGCATAAACCTTCCTAAGAGTTTAACTGAAATTATGGCTTGGGCTTGTATGTAACAGGAGGGATGTGGCAAACTGGGGGTGGGGTTGAACTTCAGCTGAGGATGGTACCCAGACACACCTCCACACCAGAGGCCATCGTTCAGCCCTTACAGTTTGTCACAATCCCAGTGCCCTGTTCTGTTTTCAAGAACACATGGCACATGATGGAAAGAATCTTTCTGGAGGCATTTTCTTATGCATTTTCTTCCTGACATATTTTGGCAGAAGAGAATGAAAAAAAAAAAACCAACCTAAAAAAAACATATGAATGCCTCCTGTACCAAAAACACAACAAAGAGAAGGAAGGGCTGATTCACCTTCCCCTCAACCCAATTAAAAACATACATCCAAGCAGTGCCAGCAGTCCTTGCCTGGACTGAGCAGCCCCCATCACCAAGGGACCGCCAGCTCTGGCAGGACAGCCCACCAGGGGGTTACCTCTGGCTCCTTCAGGTAATTCAACAAAAATCTCACAGAAGGAGGTACCAGCACAGCAGTGTGACAGGCTGAGAGCTGTCTGCTCACTCTTGGACACGGCCCCCAGAGGCAAAGGAGAAGCAACACTGGAGTTTAGAAGGATGAGCAAGACATGCTTACAGATCCAAGAGCACCGAGGGTCAAATTGATGGTCCCACTGCTGTCCCCCCATAAACATAGGGGAGAAAGGCCACTGATATAATACTGAGCTGAAGACCTGTTACACATTGGTATAAACTTCTTCACAGGGAGTGTAGCATCACCTTCTAGACAGAGCCCTGAGACCTTGGCAGCAACTACCTTCCCTGGGACTCCACAGGATGTAAAACTTGTGACAGGGTGATCTAACAACAATAAAATTGGCATAAGCAAAAGATTCTCCAGACCTGGATGTTTTCTTCCCCTCCTGCCTTATGTGCAACCCCCTATTCAATATCCAAAGGCATTTTTACAGTTGAAAAAACACTGAGGAGGGGGAGTTCCTCCTTCCAGCCTGCAAGGAGTAGGAATCTGGCAGCTGCTCTAAAGATTTGTTTTAAAGACTCGAGCTCTGTATGAGATTTACTTCCAGAGAAACCTGTCTTGAGCTTGTTGACCAAGAATAAGAGCACTTACCTGATTTTGCAGATTCCAAACTTGGCTCATCACTCCTTCCCACATCTATTGCAAAGCAAAGGGAAGAAAATTCTAGAGGGTACTAGCAAATTAACTAGCTCATTTGTTGCTTGTTTCCTCACTATGGACAGTCACACACTCACACATGGCTCTGTGCTTTCCCCTCCCTCGTCCCACACACACCTGATTTTCCTTTCTGATCCTGACCCAGGAGCTGGCCATGGCTCTGGGAAACAGGGATTTTCACAGCTGCATCCCTCTTCCTTCCTGAGCAACAACTCCTTGACTCCTAAAACCGAGGAGAGAACATTTATATATTTCATTTTTCTTCACCAGTTATGTGTGCATAAGGTCACAAAACCCAGGGGCTTCCAGGAAAGCAGCTAGGGCTAGACAGGCTTAGTGATAAATCATATATAGTGTTAGTCCTAGCCTAGGTAGTGGAAAGGGGAGTTGACAACTGGGAATTAACAACACACATTGATGAATGTTGAGCCCAGCTTCCATCCAGTTTTCATGTCATCCTACCCAGGAACAATAATGTAAAGCAGTGAAGTGTACATGAACACAGCGACACATTTGCTGGCTCATACAATATTTCCCTCCCCTCAAATATCTCTCAAATAGTCCTGGGTTTTTAAACAGACCAGTTCCTCTTGGGTGAAAACTGGAGAAATTCCTTTTCTACTCAATGAAATCCATGGCAGTATTGTAGCCCAGATAAAGCTCTGCTATACTAGAGCTGTTCAGTAGGGCCTGTTGTGACAGGACAAGGGCTGATGGGTTTAAAATAGAGGGAGGGAGATTTAGATTGGAGATTAGGAAAAAGTTCTTTGCTGTGAGAGTGGTGGAGCACTGGAACAGGTTGCCCAGGGAGGTGGTGGCTGCCCCTGGATCCCTGGAGACGTTCAAGGCCAGGTTGGATGAAGCCCTGAGCAACCTGATCTAGTTGGGGGTGTCCCTGCTTCTTGCAGGGGGGTTGGACTAGATGACCTCTGGGAGTCCCTTCCAACCCTAATCATTCTATGATTCTGTGATTCTATGATACTAAAGGTTTTTATTCTACTGGTTGGTGGTTTTATCCATTAAATAACCTTCTCTATTAAAATTCACAATTGCATTGTGCTGTTTGGTGTTGCCATAAAGCTAAAGAGCTGCTGCCTGTTCCTTTATTGGTCTTTTCCCCCTCGTTATAGCTGCTGAGATGGAGGCAGATGGCAGCAAATGAAGCCTTCACATCAAGTCAGTTTTTGCTAACACTACTTCCCTTCAGTCATGGTGCTGCTGGAAATCACACTGAGCTCCTTCAAGATGAAACATTTACTATTTAATAGTGACCCTAGTAACAGCACTGATGTTTATGGACCCCATACCTCTTAAAGCAAATATACCATATGTTGGCAGCTCCCATGATTTATCCTTGAGAGCGACTGCCCTATCTGAACTTCAGCTCAGGGACTCCAAAATGCTACTTCAGTTTCAGGAATGTTCTGCATTTCCCTCGAGAGTCATAAAAATCTCAAACCAATGGTGCTATATCCGGAGATGTAGTGGAGGACAGGGCAGGCAGGAAGGGTATTACCAGGGAGTCTTAGGTTTGGAAAGCATTTCTCTCCTTGAGCCCTTGGAAAAGGGACAAACCCTTGGAAAAGGGTTTGTCCCTTTTCCAAGGGCTCAAGGACAAACCAAATCTGTTGGTTACAGGCAGGATCGTTAAACCCAGGGATCACTAATTGCAGCCCGCCCCCAAATGTAAAAGACACCAAACACCTCCTAACATTTTATTTAGTTAGGTTTAAACCTAAGAATTGGAGAAAATCAGCTGTTTTGGAAAAGAGAAAAACTCTTTCAGTGGGTTTTATAGTCTGAGGATGCCCAGTCCAGCAATATCCCACCACTGAACCTCAAGGGATGATGGAAAGGTGATCTCGTGGAGAGCCACTTCCCCCTCTGAAACATGGTGTGTCTGAAAGAGATGTTCTAGTATCCAGAGAGGAGACAGCCATAAAGAACAACCTTTACCCTAAAACACACCTAAAACCTACAGCTTTTTGCTTCAAGCTTTGAAGTCCTCACACCCATGGAGGATTTTTAGCCTATTGTGGATTTTTTTACAGAAATCAGCCTTTCACCATGGGTTATGTTAGTCAGTGTGACAACCACCCTCTGGGAAATAAGGTTTTCTCAAAATGTCCTGAGAAAGATCCATATCAGCAATGGAAAGGGTTTATTTGGTCTGGAGATATCACTACAATTACTATTAGGGTGGCCACTACTGAGAGGTGTGTTTGATCACCACACTCTCTGTGCTTCTGCTTTCTACCTGTCCTTCCCCCACTCCAAACTCATTGTGATTTCTTACCTACTTCAAGAGGGCATTCTGCTGCTACTAAACATCCCAAAATATGGAGACAACAAACTAAAATTACTGTTTGCTTTAACTCTCTCACTGCTGCTCCCATTAAAGAAAATAATAGTTAGAACAGGTTCAGGAAAAAAAAAAAAAAGCAACTTGTCTGGTCTCAGGATGTTAAAGCAAAATGGGATTTGCAGGAGAACTTTGAAGTTCAGCAGGAATTTCCCTGCAAAGTTGACAGAGAACTTGTGCCAGGCAGGTCAAATGGGATAAATTCATGTCCCCCCCCAAAAACAAAAAAAAATCCTGTGTGTTCCCATCCACTGTCTGAATAGTTATGAGAATTTATAAAGTGCATGGCAAATCTGAAAAGCCAAATCCGTGCCAATGCAAAGAAAAAGGAACATGTACTTATTTATGAGCACTGAATCCAGCCCCATAAATTGCCGCCTCCTTTTGCCAAAAGAATAGGTTCCATGTGGTTGTTAACAAGCTATTTTAAGGCACTTTTATGCCTTTCACTATGTTGCTGTATCCAAAGGACATTTGATTGGGAATTCAGTTGTCTAATTCTGAATGCATGACACATACCCCAAAAGAGGCAGTTAAATTAAATTACAAGGCTTGGTTGGGCTGTTGTTTCGTTTGTCACATGCCTGGAGTGTCTGCCGGCTTCACCGGGAACGATCAGGATATAAATCCCATCTCAAGCTGCATTTACACATGGATCTGGGCATATTTTGGGCCAACAATATGACATTCAACAAGGCCAAATGCCTGGTCCTGCACTTTGGTCACAACAACCCCAGGCAACGTCACAGGCTTGGGCAGGAGTGGCTGGAGAGCAGCCTGGGGGAAAGGGACCTGGGGGTGTTGGTTGACAGTCACCTAAACATGAGCCAGCAGTGTGCCCAGGTGGCCAAGAGGGCCAATGGCATCCTGGCTTGGATCAGGAACGGTGTGGCCAGCAGGAGCAGGGAGGTGATAATCCCCCTGTATTCTGCACTGGTGAGGCCTCACCTCGAGTATTGTGTCCAGTTTTGGGCCCCTCACTTCAAGAAGGACGTTGAGGTGCTGGAGCGTGTCCAGAGAAGGGCAACGAGGATGGTGAAGGGTCTGGAGAACAGGCCCTACGAGGAGGCTGAGGGAGCTGGGGGTGTTTAGTTTGGAGAAGAGGAGACTGAGGGGAGACCTTATTGCTCTCTACAACTCCCTGAAAGGAGGTTGCAGTGAGGTGGGGGTTGGTCTCTTCTCCCCAGTAACAGGCGACAGAACTCGAGGTAATGGCCTCAAGCTACGCCAGGGAAAGTTTAGGTTGGATCTTAGGAAGAACTTGTGTCCTGAGAGAGTCCTCAAGCATTGGGACAGGCTGCTCAGGGAGGGGGTTGAGTCCCCATCCCTGGAGGGGTTTAACAGACGGGGAGATGCGGTGCTTGAGGACATGGTCTAAGGGTAGACTTGGTGGCGGTGGGTTAATGGTTGGACTGGATGATCTTAGGGGTCATTTCCAGCCTTAAAATTCTATGATTCTGTGATTCTATGATATTGAAAGGCTCCAGAGGACTCACAAGCACCACGTGCCCCTTCCTGGTGCTGCAGAGGGATCATGCCTGAATACTCCAGAGCCCTGTGTTCACATCACTGGGGACATTTGTTTTGCTGGAAGCCAGGTATGGAAGTACAATTCCGTGTCTCTGGAAGCAGGTGGCAAACAGCAAATTGGCCAATAACCACCTGCTGCATCTGCAGTAGCTGCTCTGGGTTTGCTTTTGCCATCACATGGATCTATCCTGGCTCACAGGTTGGAGAGCAAACCTGGGGTAAGAGGGTGTGACAGCACAGTTGGGGAGAGAGGACAATGCAGCACCCACCCACAAAGATGGGAAAACAGTCAGGGGGGGACAGGGAATTGTCCCCAGTCTCTTTGCCCTCCCATTTTACACCAGCATATCACTCCACTGTCTGCTCTGGGATAACCAATGTGTGACAATAGGTCAGAGCTGTGAACTTTGCTGACAGATTTTATTGCTGATCCCACAAGCAGTAATGGCAATGTAAAGGGGGGGTGGGGGGTGGAATCCACCTTCCTATGCTGGAGGCATGTGCAGGCTAATACGGTATCTATAGGCTCAGCTGGAGCAGGTCCATGGATCTGCAAAGGGCTGGGGAGGTGCCAGAGCAAGCCAGGCAGATGTCAGTGGTGGGAAGCAGATATGGAGAACCTCAGCCTCAGAAACATCAGTGGAAAAGACTTGGAAGTCCCTGAGAAGTCCAAGGAAACACTGAGATGGTAAAATCCTTCCTCACGTGAAACGTTCTCCTCAGTGAGCTAAAAGGGTTTTCTTCTAACCCTTGCAAGGGCTCCCAGTTCCTTGGGGATGAAACTTGATTCCAAATCTTGCTCATGGGGGTTTTTGGGAGGAGGATGGGTTGTGAGGAACTTGTCAGTGGGGTACAGCTGCAGCCACTGTGCCGGGGTTAATGCTGGGGACATGAGAGCTGGTCAAGCCGTGTGCAGACGGGGGTGTTAAGCTGCTTTGGAGCTGCTGATCTTCCACCTTCTTCTCCCATGAACTCCAGAAGCTTTAGAAAAAAAAGCCTAATTGGTGTCATTAATCTAGCTAGAATCATATCATCTTAATTTGTATTGAGGTTAATTTTTGTTTATGAAAAGAACGGCTAGACATTTGTTTAATGTAGCTATGTGTGCATTTTAAAGCAGCTATTTTGCTCTAAATGATGAATTAGAGGTATAATTTCCATTCAGGTTTTCAAAATTAACATCTAATTATTCTTAACCTAAGGGATATTAGCACTTCTTATGAAAATGAATAACACTAAATTTAGAAGGGAGAACTCAGTAAATGGCAAGGCTGGAATTATTCAAAGACCAAAGGATCGAGTCACAGAAAAAACCGAACACTTAAAAAACCTGAAGTAATTTTTTAAGACAACCAAAGGAGAAGGATTCTGCTTCTCTCAGATCTATTCCCCAGCAGCTCCCATCCCTGCAGTGTGAGACCAGCTCAGTGCAAGCAGCATCAAACAGCAGCAGGATTTCCATTCTCCTCGGGACCACCGAGATCTCTTTGAAGAACCTGAGACTCTTTGCTTCACATCAGAAAGTTGGTGTCTGGAGGGAACACTGGATGCATTTTTTTTAATTGGTGAGAACAAATCACCCTCAAGAAGGATTACTCAGCAACATGACAAAGTCTCTACCTCTGAAAGAGCTCTAATAAGACTAAATGAGCATCTAAAGGATGGCACAGTTCAACCTCAAACCTGATCTCAGAACTCATCGGAGAACTCACCAAAGAATCATAACTGAAAAGAATTATTTAACATTTTGGAGTCTAAGAGTCTTTGACAGCTACAAAACAGCAGATGCTTGTGCTCTAAGTGCACGAAGACACAGATCATTTCTCTGGCAGCTATTTCATTATTTCAGGCTTTCTCTTCTAATGAGAAGCAGCATTTTGTTGTTCTGCTTATCCTGCTACAGAGAGAACTGCAGCCACCAGAAATAGGACTGGATACAGCCTGACAACTCATTAACTGGTACCTAATGAATTAACTCTTTTTGGAGAAGGAAAACAGCACAAGGACCATTTTTGGTCACTTCTGTCCTCGCTGTTGCTGTTGAAGGTTCCCCAGCAAAATGTCCTTGGTCATTGGGCACATTAGCTCATTAACACTCGTGTTCAAGCCAGAAAGGAAGCACTCGCCTTCCTCTCCCGGGGCTTTAGATTACTTTCTCCTCCCTTTGGATGACAGGCTGAAGTCATTCTTGCTTCCTTCCATCGTGAGGGATTGTCACTGGGACTACTTTCATGAACACAAAGGCAGTGGGGGGAATAATTTCTGGCCTGGAGCAAACACAGACCCATGTCCGTGGCATCTGCAGTTTGCCTGATTTCTAAATCGAACTCGTGGGGCAGGCCTGGTGCCAAGGGTTTTTCTGAAAATAGGAGTTTCCACTCTCCCCTGATGTTGGGTAGCAAACTGCACTTCCAAACTGGGACACTTGCTAATATTATCTGCTCAGATACTCCTGAGCTTTCTCCTAAGCTCTTTTGGTGCTAAAATGAAGCGGATTTAGCGCAGTTTTGGCAGCTCTGGAGACTGAAATAGCCTCCACACAAAGCAGAGGGTGGATGGGGTGACCCGTGTGTTTCCAACACCTCCTCTTTGGTGACCACCACATGGTCCTTGGGGAGGTGGGCAGGCTGGCTGGGCTCACAGGAGAACCTCATTCAAGCACCAGCTTCAGCACAGATCATCATGTTTGGGCACTTGTCTCCTTCCTGCTTCCCTGATAAACTGGCAGCGATTCCTCCTCCACCCCCTGACTCCACTTCTGCTACAGCTTGGAAATGATGAGTCTCCCTGTGGAAACGAGGTCTTGGGGGTCCCTGGGGCCTTTTTGAACAGTTTTTCACCCTGATGTAGCATCCTCAATAACCAGGGTGTGAGGAAAGAGGCTTTAAAGCCAGTTCAATCTTTTGACACGTGCTTCAGGTCCAATTTTTTGCGAACAGTAATGCTGAAGGAGGCAGTTTGTCTTCTCAGCACAGCCACGCTACGGGAAGGGATAATTACAGGAGTTTATCTTTTCACTCCACACCATATTATTCAAAAGGGCAAGATATTTGCCTAGAAACAGTGCAGTAGGTGGGAAGGAAAACTTCCAGCAAACACTGTGCACTTCAATAGCATCTTTCGTCAGAGAACGTGAAAGGGCTTTATAAATATTATTGAGGAGATTCTTTTTTTTTTCCCTACATATTTTGCATTGCTGAAAGCTCTTCTCGTGCTGACGGGAACACACAACTCCTGGTGCCCTTCCCCAAGGCAGCCCCAGGAGCCAGGCAGCTTTTGAGCTGCTGTCTGAGCCTTACTAAAGGTTTTTAATGGCCATTTCTTCAGCTGTAAAATTAGAGAACGTGGCTTTCCACGGAATCATACGAAGGGTCTGCGAGGGATTTAGTGCTTTGAAGGAGCATCTTATCTTCATGATTCTGGAAAAAAAACAGGTTCAGATGTAGTCAGGCATGAGAGAGAAGAATTAACCTGGATCTCTTCATGCTCCTCCAAGATGGGACTTGTGTGGCTGAGGCTCTGTCCCTCCCGACGGGCTGCGGGAGCTCCGCGGGCGACCTGGGACCGGGTCTGGGATTAGGACTGTGGATTTTCCTCTGGGAGGCCAAGCAGGATTCCAAGCTGTGGGTTTCTGGAGTTCTGCAGCCCCTCAGCCAGTACCCAGCCAGGCACATGCCAAAGGGCTCTGCTTAATTACTAAATCTGCCTAAAACTGTCCCTCAGGCCCTCGCCTTTGACCATGAGGGTTAACGAGCGCTGCGGGGCCGTTAACCCCCAGGTAGGCCCAGCCTTTCCAAGGAGGTTTAAATCAGAAATCTCTGGGTTTGGGATTTCATCCCCACTGTTGCTGTGGCCTGTTCATAACACGGGTATTTAAAAAATAAACTTCTTATAAATAAAAAAGACCATTTAACATCCAAGTGACAAGTTACAGCAAAACCCAAAGTGTATAAATGCCAGAGGCTTTTTTTAGTTTATAAAACCTTGTTTCTAAGTTTATATAAAACATCTTGCTGGTTTTGTTGGGTTTGTGGGGTTTTTTTAAATAGTAAAAGGTCTAGGACCCAGTCCAAGGACCACTGAAATGGATGGACATGCTGTCATTGATTTAAGTGGGTTTGGATCGGCACTGTTAATATGGGATGGCTGCTCCAGGAGGTTTCTCCAGCCCAGGATGGGGGACTCTTGCCCTCTGGTGGCTGTTCCTCACTTCAGAAATAAACTACCAGGAAAAAAACAGCTTTAGAGTTTGGGCTTGATTAATTAAAACCCCAAAATCCACCAGCCAGCCACTGTCCTGGGAAGGGTGATGTCTGCAGTCACACAGAATCAGTGTCTGCTCACTCCAGAGTAGCCCCACAAGAGCAAAAAGGACAAAAGAAACCCCTGGTTTCTGGTTTTCCTCCCTCATGATGCTTCCAGATTTCGATCCGTGCTCCTGCAGTACCATTCCTGCTTACTGGAACTGCCCCACTGGGAGCCATGGTTGCTGTCCTTCAGCAGCTTGGTCATGGCATGTCCCATAATCCACAAATTAATAGGGTTGGACCTTTAATCTGTGTGTTGATCCAGGTGTTGCTGAGCTCAACCCCTGCTCCAGGCCTAAGCCTGAGCAGTAAGGTGACGAGGACAGCGTGCTCGGCTCGAGGACGGGGAGGGCAGAGCATCACTGGCAGCATCTGCTGCTTTCCAACACAATGAATCGACTTGTGCAGAGACCAGGCAGATAACTCAATATTTACACAGGGTTTCAACAGCAAAAGAATGTTGTTATGCCTTGGAAGCTTTGGGGGGATGAGATCCAAGATGGCACAGCAGGGCCGTGGAACAGCTCCAAGTTCTGCTGCGTTGGGGCGAGTTGGAGCTGCCTCTGTGAATCCCTCAGTGAGCAGATGATGCCCCAGACACAACACCACAGCTCCCAGTAGCCCTCCAGCCACAGGCTGCCAAGTGTGCCTTGGAGGAGGCAGCCCTGAAGGATGGAGCAGACACTTTCCCTTTGCTCTGTGACCCAGCACTGGGGTCAGCAGATTGACCCATGGCTGGTGATTCACTCTGCCCCTCTGGGCCTCTGTGCTCCAGCTGTAAAAGGGAGAGAATCACAGGATATACCAAGAGCTCCAGTGTGGGCTGGATGCTCCTCTATGTCACATCCATCTGGCTGGATGTGACACTGCCACTGTGTCACAGTCCTAAGAGCATGAGTTTATAATAACCGAGTTGAGGTGCTCTTCCCACACACTGCAGGAGCCCTGCTCTTCATCCCAGTGTTCAAATCCAGGGGCAGTTACACAAAATCCACATTAGATGATGTAGGAAAGACCCTTGGAACCTGCCATTAAGCTGCTGTTGCTCTTGCAAACGTGTTTACAGACTTAAAGGGACAAAAACCTACTCACAGGTTTTAATCAGCAGCCAAAGCCCCGGGAGCAATGCAGCAGCCAGGAAACCCCACCTGGCTCTGCAAGGGCTGGGGAGGTCCAAGGCCAAGCCCCCTGCCCTCGTGTTTGCCATTCCTATGGGTGGCCCAAGCACAGGTTCCTCCTGGCAGGGACTTTTTCTTAATCTGGACTTCATGCTGGGCAAACAGGCCAGTGGCTCTCACCTCAAATTGGTGCCATCAGCGTAAGGACCTGAGCAGGTACGTTGCAGCCTCCCTCCTCTCCACGCTGCTTGGCTCATCAGCTGTGTTTGTCCCCTGGCTTTTCTCTCCCCATCCCTCTCCACTTGAATTTCAATCAGAAGCAGCAGCTGAACAGAAGGTGCCATTTCCATAGCTACGGAAGCGGCATCGACAGCGCGAGGTGATGGAGAGGCTTTCACCCCGGCGCAGCCATCATTAGCATTCACCATAATAACCTCTCCTGCAGGCACAGCCCTACCGTGGCAATAAGGCTCCTGGGCTGTAAATCCTTGGCCAGGCTCATCTTTCATCACAGAGAACAATACCTTTTGGGGCCACATTATTAATCTGCCAATTAATCACTTTTATGCTTGGCAATATGTGCAGGGGCCACTTGAAGCCAGCGGTTACCTCGGCTTGGGCACGGTGGACAGTCCTCACGCTTGTGGAGGTGTTGGGCACGGACACAGCATCTGCCATCTGTGCCTGGCTCCTCCCTGTGGGCTGCTCTGCACCTCTAGAAACAACGTGGTGGAACCAAGGGAGTCTCTGCATTTCTGGCTGTCTCCCCGAGTTATTTTGGGATACTGGGTAGGACCTTTCCATGCCATTGTCACCATTTAGCTTGTCTGTTCCAGATCTTAAACCTTTGATATCCTCAAATAACAAAGCAGAACTATTCCCTCTCTCCAGGATCTTCTTGAGAGCACTGTGTTGCTCAGGGGGGTTGAATCCCTTACCATGCCATGGGTTTTCTCTGCAGAGCAGGACTCAGACCTGCTACAGTTCACATTTCATCTCAGGCACAACACCCAGCCAGTGGGTGAAGCAGGAGGCTGTGTAGGGTGTGCAGCATCTTTGGGGGACACGGTACAAAGGGGTGGCCCCTGGCATTAGGTTGGGGGTGTCTCTGCAGCACAGCCTTGTGCCTGTTCCAGTGGGAATCTCCCTGTGGAGCTCCAGTCTTGTCCACCTAGAGATTTCTACCCAGGCTTCCACACAGCAGCATGGGGTGAGGAACTGGATGAATGAAGTTGGATATGAGCAGGAGGGAGAGAATTTGGGGAGGAGAAAATAACCCTTTGAGTAATTTACAAGGCACGTTTCTGTTATTTATAGCTCTCTATGGGGGATTCATATTGTTCTCTATCATCTGACATTATTTGGCAGTTTAGTGGTGCCTGCAAAAAAAAAATATAATACCCCAAACCCCCAAAAAACTCTCCTCCAACACCACATTTTTGATTAATTATCTCGAAAGCTCAGGGCGTCAGCAAGTCCTCTGAAGGGCTGTCCCCGCTCGCCTCTAATAACTTATGGCTTAAAGGCACAAGGGCTTGATTAAAACTCTCATCACAGTGAATCTATGGTAGCTCAGGGAAAAGGGGTCCTGTCCCTCACCCTTTTCAGATAAACTTCACTTGCTGGTGCTTTTCTGGCACTGGGTTTTCATGAGTGTAAAGCTGCTACATCAATGCTCTCGTTGGGCTGCTCCAGTCCAGCCACGGCCTGCTGGAAAAAAGCCTTTTTATCATTGTGCCTGCAATGATATTTTTTGAGAGATTAATGAATTCAGGTACAGTAAAAACAGTCTACTGCAAACAAACATATTCCTCTTAGCATACTTGAAGGATAAATGTCACCTCCACAAACACAGCCACAGAGACACCCCGACCCAGGCAAAGCCGTCGTACCATTGCCGTGGCTGCCTGGGGCAGCACTGACCTTGCCTGTTTGGAGCTGTAATCCCAGCCACATCTGGAGGTGAGCAGAAGAAACCTTCCAGCCCTGGTTACATCTCTATGTGGGCACAATATGTGGAGTTAATTACAGACATGAGGCTTGCAGGAGGCTGGAAGACGAGCGCTGATTCCTCCAGGCTCCCTGCTAGCAGAGGCAGGAAGGGCTCCTCTCCTCTCCTCTCCTCTCCTCTCCTGGCATCCCATGGGTGGGAGATTCTTCTCACTGTGTTCCTTAAAATAGAATCATAGAGTCACAGAAAACATAAAATCTCAAAAGAATTCAAACTGTCTGCTAAGCCCTGGTCATGGTGGAGCCCCTTGGCCTCCATAGGGTCTTTCGTGCCTCCAGCAGTGGAGGTTCTTGGAGGAAAGGACAAACTGCAGCTGGCTTCAAGCAAGGGCATGGGATGGTAACTCACTGCAGAACTGGCCCTGAGCCTGGCAAAGCTTGGTCCTTCCTCCAGAGAAGCTTTAGAGAGCACAGGAGAGCAAAACACAAGGTCTTCTGAGGAGCTTTGGTCAATCCACAGATACCTTGTGTCTCAGCCTTGAAACGTCCAGCTGAGCTGAGTCCTCTGGGACCCCACAGCTCTCTCCTGCCAAGAGGTGAAATGAAATGGCCTGAAGCAAAGGCCACATTACATTTCATGGTGTGCCTGCTCTTTAAAGCATCACACAAAGCAAGCCATTCCTGGGAATTGTCTAGCATTTGGAGCCAGAAGCTGGTGTAGCTGATGGATTGTGACATTTGAATGTCATCTAGTCCCAGCCCAAACCCCAGTTGCTGTTGGATTTGGCCTTCCCCTCCCCGTCCCAGAAAAGCAACGCTCCACCAAGGTGACATCCACCTTCAAACATCTCTGCCTCTCCCATGCTACACTTGGCTGTGTCCTGGAGGAAGAAACAGCTAAAAAAAGTTCACACAAATAAACCAGGACATTTTCCTGCCTGGTTGGTGTCTTAAGGGAAGAGAGATGCCTCAGCCTTCACCGTGGGTGGACCATCCTGTGGCAGAAATCTTGCCAGAATCTGTAGGAAAAGCCTAAGGGGGCTCTGAGAAAACCACCAGTAAAACTAGAGCTTTGGAGCAGCATATTGTGTGTGCATTAAAAAATGCAGTGAAAAATAAGTAATTCCCTATCACATGACCAATATAAATATGAAAATTTTTAAAAACAGACATTTTGGTTGTGTCCGAACCGGCACCTCTCTGACCCGGGACAAAGGCGACCCCGGCAGGTTGCGGTGTGGAGAAGCAGGTACAAGGGCTGAGTAGTGTGTAAGTAGATCGGGTGGTTCCTGGGTGTGGAGGAAGGGGGGGGTAGGGGGGAGAAATGGCATCACCGCTAACAGAAACGCAGCTCTCGCGAGTGTCTGGTGCCATCCAGTGGAGAGGAGCCACAGAGAGGGAAGGAGCAGATCACAGAATCACAGAATCACAGAATGATTAGAGTTGGAAGGGACTCCCAGAGGTCATCCAGTCCAACCCCCCTACAAGAAGCAGGGACACCCCCAANGCACAGATCCCCGGGCTTTCAGGAGCAGGAAAGTCTGGGGTTGCCTTTTGGGCTCTGGATAAGACTAAGAATGATGGAAAACAGAAGTCAGGAGTTTAATTAACCATTAAAAAAAACCCAAAACAACCCAAAAAACTCCACACAAACCCCGTGTGCTTTCCTGGGTGTTTTTATGTGTCGTTTGAGGAGCTGTAGTAATCACACCCTGTTCCCACAGCACCTAACTGGGAATAAACACCAGTTTGAGCTGGAACACTACCCTGCTCCCTGTTCAGGGACTGGCAGGGGATGAGATGTGACTGTGGCACAAATGAAACAAGTTTTTTTGCATATTTGTCTCTGAAATGTGAACAATACAGAAACAAGGGTAGTGCTTGTCCAGTGCTCAAACTGGGATTAGACCACAGAGCAAAACATCATCAGAGAAAACTGGTTGGGTGACACTGACTAGTGATGGTTTTGCTTTATTCTTGCTTTGTGTCTCAGGAGCATTTCACATGACAGACAGCAAACATGAACACCCTCAACTGCTGGCTGGGGTCTGGCTCACCCCCCAAAGCATCCTCTGCACCCCAGCCCTCACAGCCCAACACTTGTCAAATGTGATCACTCATCCTCAGCTTACATGGGAAAAATTGAGCAGGAAAGAAACAGAACCAGTTGAGAGGAAGGAAAAACCTGTTGTTTCTTCAAACCCACCTTACCTGTGCTCCTGGACATCATGGTGTTGTGGAGAGTAACCAAAAATCTTCTTTAAAAAAAAAAAGACTGTGGGTGGCTTGGGTTTTTTTTTTCTCTTGTAAGTAAATTGATAAAATTTGTGGCTTGCTCTGTATTTTATTACAGGAGGGCACCTCATTGGGCTTAAACTGTAGCAGGATCTGCTGATTCATCACTTTTAAACCCTCAAATACTACCCAACACATCAACATCATGGAGAGGATATATGTGTGTGTCACCTCTCTCCCAGAGCAATCACAAGCCCTGTGCATGTTCTCCGTTTGTTGCATCCCGCAGCATCCCTGGGGTGGTGCCGGTGTCCCTGGGGTTTGGCATTGTCATTCCTGCGTGTCCTGCTGCCACCTCATGGCAGGGACCTCAACCTGCAGCTCTTGGGCTGAAAAGAAGGGGGAAAAACCCCATTTCTGAAGCCTCCATCCGTGTAGAGCAAGCGGCCAAAAGGGCTCAGTGCTTTCAGTTTTCATCAGAAAAATCTTGGGAAGTTTAAGTTAATTAAATTTATTAATTAATTGGATATTTTGTCCTGCACAAGCTATTTAGAGTTGAATACAGTGCCATATTTAGGGGCATGAGACCACGTTGTCCCCAGCCCAGGTGAGGGTGAAGCCGTTGGGGTACCCAGTGGGGGGGTCTCAGCTGCAGGACCTGTGCCAGGAGCCTGGGCCGTGACTCCAACACTCCAACTGCTGCAGTGTCAGGTATTAACATTGGGTTTAGCCTGCAGGAAATGCAAATCAGTGCAAATTAACACTGACTGCTGCTAAACAGGGTATGTATATATATTTCTATATATGCATATAGAATATACATCCAGCTGTTGATGTGTTGGGTCTTGGCCCACAAAGAACTGGGATGGCTGAGACACAAGGATCAACCCCATCACCAAGCACTGAATCACACCACACTGTCCCCAGCTCAGACAACCCACCTCTCCTGGCCAGCCAACAGCCCATGTCCCAGGTCAGAGTCAAGCTCATTGTCTACTTCTTTCTTCTCCTTTTAGCCACTAATTCTGTATCAATGTTAAGACCAAGTCAGATCTATACTGGGTCTCACAGACCAGCCAGAGGGATGCACATGAGCCATGAGCTGGGCTCCAGTGCTCCCAGTGTTACGAATTACCTGGATTAATGGGTTGACAAAATACAACTGCTCCTGTGCTCCTGTGCACCAATAAACCAGCCCTGATCCACTGACCTGAAGAGCTTCCTGGGATTTCTCAGTCTTGGCTCCCTGGTACATGTTGGGTTTGGACCTGGCTGCTGCTGACTGACTTCTGACCTCAAAACCTCCTCTGTGCTTCAGCTGATGTTTTTTTGGCCTGCTCCAACACAGACAGGCTTCACCACATCCCTGGAATCAATTCCCCAGGGAAGAGGTTTCTTTTTTTCCCCACTTAGGTGCTGGAAGAAGAAAAAACAGTAGGAAAAAGCCCAACAAACACAGGCTCTGCAGATGGGGGTCACCAGCACTGTCTTCCAGTCTTCCACTGGGAGCTTATGGTTGGGACAACCTCATACATCTCACAGCTCCACACCAGCCCTGCTCCATGGGGTTGATTGATTGCACTGGCAGCTAATTGATTAGCAGCCAAATCACATCACTGGGGATGGAGCCAAGGGCCTCCCCTCCAATCAGGAGTCTTGTTACTAATCAATGACCATCGCCCCTTCCCACTGGGTAACGAGGGTCCAAGCAGAAACACCCTGGAGGGCTGAGGGCCACACCAACAGCTTCTCTTGCTCATGTTTCACCAGCCATCTGGTGAATACACCATGGGCCAGTGGTTCCTCTTCATCACCATCACCATCCTCCCCCATCTCACCCCCACATCAGCACCCACGGTAACACGCAGCGCCCCGAGACACGGATGCACCCAGTGAAACAACAACGTTTTGTCTTTATTAGGAGTTCCCATGGTAATATAACACAGAGTTTTTAAGGAGTAAAACACAAGACTTGGGGTCGGGGTGGGTTGGGTTTTTTTTTTTGCCGTTGAGACAATGGTCAAATATCAGTACTTCTGTTTGTCTACACAGATATCAGCTTTAGCACTTACAGCTCCTCCACTCATGGTTCACAATCACAAATCCAAGGGTTAAATCCAGCTAGTATTAAATCCTACCTTTTTTTTTTTTAATTATTATTTTTAGAGCTTCAAGTCACTGCGGTTAATTAATTAAGTCATCATCTTTTTTTTTTTGTTTTTTTTTTCCTTTAAGCATTTACATATGACATTCATTAAACAGACACAAAGCAGACGAGCTCTCACAGGAAAAAACATGCTTACACAGCCTGCAAAACTCTTTTTTTGTCTTTTTTTTTTTTTTTCCTTTTGAAGAACAAATGAAAACTAAAAAGTCATCATGAGTCAGTGAAGGAAAAAAAAAAAAAACAAAACAACAGGAAGACTTAAGTGAACACTGAAGAGCCGCGATTGTTTCACAGAATTTTAACAGATCTGCAATTTTTTTTCTCCCCAACTCATTCAAATTGATTTTAACATACAGGTGAAAAAAAAAAAAAAAACCAAAAAAAAAATAATGAAAATAGCTGCAATATATATTAAGTTCACGGATTACTCAACAAACAAAGTGCAAACTCTTTTATGCAAAACTAAAAGACCCAAGAGTTCAACCTAAACACAAAATGCATGGATGACAATGGGGATGTTTTCCTTAATTTTGTGTTCAAAGGGGATGAGAGGAATCAGGTGCTGGAGCTGGGAGGGTTTTGGGGACCTTCCAGGTCTTCTGCAAACCCCAGCACTAAGTAACAACAAATTTGGTATTTGTTTCTTAAAAGCCTTCACATAGATAGATCTTCCCCTAAACAACCTGTAAACACTATGTAAGAAAACACTGGAAAACATGGAAAAACGAGGTCAATGTCCGTGGCAAAGTACAAATGGGAGAGGAAGCAGAAGATGCAGCCAAGGGCCCGGGCACACCCACAGTGGAGGTGACAGCGGAGGTGACGCTGCGCTGCCTGCGGGTGGAAAAGCTCTTTGTGCCAGGAGATGGCCCCAGTCCTCGGGACTGCTGAGCCCTCCAGCTTCAGTGGGAATCTCACAGAGCAGAATTGTTCTCTGTGTCCTGAAAACCCTGAGCCTCCAACACCAGAGCTAAAGGACCTTCCATCCCAGAAGGTACCTCAGTGACCCTGACTGCACAGGGCTCAACCCATTCAAGAACCACTCTGGTTTCCCATACCGAGGCCGCAGGCGTCTGAGGGAGGGTGGGGAACCACCACCAGGCCCTCTCAGGACTATTTGCACAAAGGCAGATTCCTGTAGGAAGGAGCATCTGTGAAATTCCCACCATGGATGAGAGATTCTCAGCTGCTGTGAACCCCCTGGAGCTGCCCAAAGCTCCTGGATACAACAGCTGGACCCCAACTGGAATTGTCACAGATGCTTGGGCAGGCATTCAGCTGACCAGCCCTCTGAGGAGAGCCAAAGATCAGCTCTCCTCAAGTTTTAAACAACCACTCATGGATGGCCAGGCTGGGGGAATGCAGCTGCCACACAAGCAAATCTTTCAAGCAGCACGTTGCTCTGTGCCCACAGCTCCCTGCTCATCTATTTCCAGGAACAAAACCCAAACTAACCCCTAAGAACTTCTCAAGATCCATCCCAGCTCCCTGGCTGGTATCCAGCCCGTTGCACCAGCTCAAGGCCTAGCAGACTCAAGTGAAGACCACAGCTTATGAACCTGCTCCTCATGAACCTGCCGCAGCGCCGTGGCACGCGGTGGCCGGCACGACGGTACCCGGGAGTGGGTGTCTCAGTGCCACTGGTGGGAGGCTGTTAACTTGAATGAGGTCTGGGAAGGACTGGGGAGAACTGGGAGATCCCCAGTTCTGAGATAAGGCTTCGTAAACACAATGATACAAACACGTTAAAAAGACACACCAATGTTCAAAATAAACAGTTTCCCTCCAATCTGCAGCAAAATCCAGAAGGAAAAAGAAAAAAAAAAAACCAAACCAAACCAGGAGAACTGAAGTCCCCAACAGTTGAAGCTCACCCGAGGGCTGGGTGCGATGCGCTTCGTCAACCCCCAGAGCTGGGTCCTGTTCCTCTCTCCGTGCCCTCAACGCGGCCGTGGGCAGTGGGTGCAGACAGGCTGGGATTCGTGTCCTTCCATGCTAGCTACTCTGCTGGAACAGAACCCTACAGAACATCCAGTTTAGAACCCTTGAACTACTCTTCTGCATGACATTTAAAAAATAAAATAAAATTTTAAAAAAAGCTAATTTATTAAATCCTTTTTTGTGTGTGTGTGTCTTAAAGGCAGCTCCTGGGAAATTCACTTTATCCTTCCTTTATTAAAAGAAAGATGCTGGATGGGACAGAGGCCACATATCTCAAACATCCTCTTTACATTTACTTTTTGCATGTCAGAGGTGTCAAAACAAGGTTTATTTCTTTAAACGTGTAGGGACTGAGGGGGGAAGTGACAGGGGGTGGTGAAGATGAGGAGGGAATCTGAGGGGACTGAAAGAGGCGCCTTATGTCAGCCCCCTCTCACTGGTTGCCCGCAGTAACTGTCACAGGCTCTAAAAGAATCAGGAAGGGTCTCAGGTGCCCCCGTGCCCCGTTCTCTGGGTGGGCACAGAAGGGTCGGTCCTTAGCCCAAGCTGGTGATGTTGGCACGTCCGCCGGGCGGTGCCACGATGCGCTGAGTCGTGCGGCGTGGGATGTTGTCATCGATCTGTGCCCCTGTGGGAGAGAGAAGGAGGGTCAGGTCCCCTGGGGCTGGGGAGAGGTTGAGTTGCTTGGACAAGGGAGTGGGGAGAACTCTACAGCACCCAGCTGAGGACAGAGCCTGGGACACGGTGGGGTGCTCAGCACTTGTGCCACCCCATGAAAATAAGCAGGACTTAATGACAGCTCCTCAAGTGCTCTTCTTCCTTCCTAGGGGGATGACCTCCAGGCTACAACCACATCACAGTCCCTACCTGCCCTCCAATTCCAGAGAACTACTTCAGGTTATGAGAGCACAAACAAGCTGTGATTTCGAAGCACAGAGTAACTCAGCCTCATAAAAGCACTTACCAGACAAGCTGAACCCAGACTGGTGCAGGTTCCTCACAGGTGGGGCCTGCTGTTTGGCAGGAGATGTCTTAGCTGAAGATGCTGGTGTGACGGTCTTCGGTGTCACGGACACTTCGCAGACAGGGCCGTCGTAGAGGCCTCGAGGTACACCCCGCAGCTCGGCCAGCTGCAAGACACAGAAGCAGCCTCCTGGGTCAAAAGAGCCTTCAAACCAGAACTAAACAGCTGGCCAGATGTTGTTAAGCCACTAATGATACATGTCAAGATGGGACATCACACCAAATGGCCCTCGGGAGAAAGGCCTGCGGAAGGACGGCAGCGGGCCTGGCCCTGGCGCTGCAGGGTGTCCCCTCCTGACCCGCTCCAGCAACTCTCCAACAAAACTCGTTCCCCAAAATGCAAAATGCTGCTGAGGCAGAGGCAGGTCTGTGTGAAGAGGAGCCAGGTTGGCTTGGCACTGCCAGCTTGGGAGCCTGAGGTTGGCTTAAATGCAACTATTCCAGTGGAGATAGTGCCTGAGTGGATTTACAGGTCAGACGGGTACTTGGGTACCGACACCACAGCATGGTTCTGCTCTCAGATGTGATTTTGGTAACTTCAATTTCTTCAAAAGGACAATTAAGGGAAGATTTACTGAGAGAGTCCTCAAGCATTGGAACAGGCTGCCCAGGGAGGGGGTTGAGTCCCCATCCCTGGAGGGGTTTAACAGACGGGGAGATGCGGTGCTTGAGGACATGGTCTAAGGGTAGACTTGGTGGCGGTAGGTTAATGGTTGGACTGGATGATCTTAGGGGTCATTTCCAGCCTTAAAAATTCTATGATTCTATGATTATTTGCATGGAAGGTGAGATTTCCTGTGATCAGAACTACCTCAGCTCTGGTTTTGTCCAGGAGAGGGCAACACTTCAAACACTGAAACACTTTTCTCCTCAGAAATCTGACTTCATCTAGAAATAAACTTGTCAACTCTCAGCAGCTAAGTTGTGGCAGAGTTCAGTGCCATCCTCCCATCAGTTTTTACCAACTAAAGGCAAATCAAAAAGCAGTTTCTGTTCTGAACAGGCGTCTTCCGTAGAGACACTTTCCCAACAATTTTAGCCTCTTAAAAATAGAACATTCTCCCTCACAAGCAGTCAGTAGGTTGTGCCTGTGACTCACCAGTCACCAGACAAGAGCATCTGATGGTACCTGACAGAGGGGAATGCAGCACACTGTACCCCTAACAGTAAATTAGAATTCTCCACCATCACTGGTTTGATGCCTAAACGCTCCCAGTGCCGCCTCCTCGCACCCGTGGGACAGGAGACACCTGCCAGGCCCGAACCAGACCGGTCCTGGACACGTGTTCTGTCAAGGTGTCCCAAGACAGAGAAGGACTGAAGAGCAGGACAAATAAAATCAGCAGAAAATCTGATCTCAAGCCATGGCATATTCCTGTAGTGACTCCAGCACATAGCAAAAATGAAAGAGGAATGAGATAAACGTGGCTCTGGTCCAGGGACCGTTTTCTCTTGCAGCCAGGGGACAGCATCTGTTTTCCACCCACTTGAACTCAGAGGAGTTTCAAGTGAGAGAATAAATGTGCCTCCAAGCACTTACACTCACCCTGCTCCTGGCTTTGATGCGCTTGTAGACGAAGTCTGGGAAGGGTTTCCTGGGGATATACCGCCCAGAGCCCTCGGTGACGTGGAGGTTCCCATCCTCCAGCACGATCTTCCCCTGGCTGATAACCACCAAAGGAGACCCACGGCACTCCATGCCTTCAAAGATGTTGTACTCCAGAGACTGGAACAAGAAAAAAAAAAAAAAAAAAAAAAACCAACATGAGGCAAAGATCCCAGCAAAGCCTGCTGTGCTTTAATGAGCAGTCACTGTTCATGCTAATTACCACAATTTTACAGATAGACCCCCAGCAGTGGTTACCTGAGCTGTGGTGGAGGAGAAAGGCTGGTGTTTATTGTCAATTATTGAGGATTTGGTTGTGCAAACTTCCACTGTGACAAGAGGAATGAGCTTCAAAGGAGAATCCCTCACAGCCTCCCTGTTTGCACGTGCTTAGGCTCTTAATTCCAGGGGACTCAGGAGCCAAGTAAAGTTTAATCTGAGCTTCCTACTAAAAATCACAATCATTTTGTGAAGCTGGATTTCAAACCAGGACAATCTTGTTTGACTCTAATGGGATTGCTCATCCTCACTTAACAGGATTGGAAACATCACACCCAGAAAAACTGCAAGGAATTTTAAGGGAATCACTGGGAAACGTCCTGCCCATGGAGCATCCTGGAACGAGACACACTACAACCATGTTATTTGGGGACTGCTGCTCTAGTGACCACCTCAGAGACAAAACCAGGTCTCCTTTTGCAGAGTTTGCTCTTGAGGTGAGTTATATGTCCAGGTAGGCTTGACTGCAGATGTCCAATCAGCTGGAACGGTGGTTAAACCAACAGCAAACTGGGTCCGGTCTTTGCGGTGGCAGAGGAGGAGGCTTGGTCAGAGGCATCTGAATTAGGCTGGTTCCAAGAACAACACCATCTCCCTCCCTAGCTCCTCATGTTTCCTCACCAGACAGTGGCAAGAGCAGTGTGAATTCTTGGAAAAGGTCTCTAAGTTGCTGTAGCATTTAAAAACGTAACAATCATCCGATGCCACATAATCACTACGTCGCTGCGCTGCGGCAAACCCTCTGCCTGGCTTTCAAAGGGGCTTTTGTTTTATACTCCACCAAATTAGGATGCCTGGCCTCTAATGGCATCACTCCTATCAATTTCTCCCCTAACTCAAGGCAGCCAGAGACATAAAACCCCAATAGATGCAATGCCAGGTAGAGCATGGATGCTATGACAGAGGGGAAAAGGTGAGAGCAGGGCATATAAGAAAACAAGGGGCTATTTCTTAGCCTTGTGTGCTCTGAAGAAACCACCTGAAACAAGAGCTATGCCACCATCTGCCACAGCCTTGGCACAGCTTGAGATGCAGCCTGTGGCATCGTGGTCACGGAGTGCTGGCAGATCTGCAGCCCTTCACCTTCTGAGCAGTTGCTCTGTGGAGGATCCAGTTCTGCTTCAACCTAATACAGACCCACGGCAACCTCATGGAGCCAGTCCTGGCTGTGCTGGGGCACATCCACAGAAGATCAAGTCTCTGCTTAAAGAGTCCAATTAATTTCCTAAAGATGACAGTCATTTAGCAGCAATATTTCCACATCCAGCACGCTGCTTCCAGCCCTCTGCACCAATCACAAGCACAAACTCGGGGTCAGACCACTAAATTTAGCACGTAAGAGCAGTAAACCCCTGGGCTCCCTCCTCTCAGCCATTCCTCTCCTGCCTGGAAGCACCTCTGAAGTGACCAGACTTCCAAGCCTGGAAGCCTCTGGGCGAAGTCTAACCCCAAGGAGGATGAATCCTGACCATCTGGGACCAATTCTGACACAGAGTTAAGTCACAGGGAAGTGAACCAAACTTTTTAAAAAAAGTTTCTTTGTGAATGTGCCCAGGGATCCAAGTGGGGAAGGAAATTTTGCTCCTTCAGCTCCAGAGTGAATGAAAGCATTCACAGAAAAAAAAAGAACAAGGAGGGTTTTTTTTTCCAGGGAAACATTCCATAGGTTCATTGCCTGCAGTGAAACGAGCCATCACCAGATGCAAACAGTGGTTGCTTTCTCTGAGACAGTGCTCAAGTGTCACAAGGAGACTCCAACCAGTCCCATGAACTGGGACCCTCTGGCAGTTTCCCACAGCCAGGTGTAAGACTCCAGGCCAGAGGCAAACAGCATCTTTAAGAGTGACACCACAAAGCCACCAAGGGCAAAGGTCTGCTTAGTCTTGGTGCTGCCCTGTGCTACCTGATGGTGGGATGGTCACTGGTAGAGTCACACCTAAGTGTGGCCACACACACACACACGTGCCAGATCAGGACGTGGTGGAAATCCCCTTGGATTAAATGGTTGGACTGGATGTTCTTAAGGGTCTTTTCCAACCTTAACAATTCTATGATTGAGCTCTCCAGCTCAGGAGAGCTTCACCCCCAACCAGGAAAGGGGCAGTTCACACACCCAGCGAGCCAGAAGGCCGTGACACACGGACAGAGGCCTTTGGCCACTTGAGAAGATTTAAAGAGCTTTCTGTGTGCTCAGCTCCAAGCTCAGACAGAGCAGACAGCCTCATCACACCCAGGGCAACCTCCAAGTACTCATGTGATTTCAGATTTGGGCTCTGTCACCTTCCCTTCTGCCCACACAACTGAGCTGTACTGGGTGTGAGACCAGGGAGGGCTTGGGGCTCAGAGGAAAAGCAGCCCTGAGATGTCATGAGCTCTAGTTCTTGGCAGCACCTTCTGGCACCAAAGGAGGAGAGGAGGAAACAAGCCATGGAGGGCACACTGTAGAAAACACCCTTACTATGTTATGAGTCTTGGCAGAGATTGTCTTGATGCTGTCAGGATCCCAGATAACCAGATCAGCATCCGAGCCCACGGCGATACGGCCCTTCCGCGGGTACAGGTTGAAGATTTTAGCTGCATTTGTGCTGGTCACAGCAACAAACTGGTTCTCATCCATCTTGCCAGTCACCTGGGGAAAGACAGGAGAGGTCCCTGCATTAGCCAGGCCAACAGCAGGTTCCTGAGGACCAGAACAAGCATCTGGGAGGATCCAACCCCACAGCTCTGCAGCTGCCCATGTCTAGCCACAGGGGAAGCCCACGACACGTGTGACATACCACAGCCTTATCCCAGATGATGGACATCCTCTCCTCAGTCCCATTGGTTCCCTCAGGGATCAGGGTGAAGTTGTCCTTCCCAACAGCTTTCTGAGCAGTGTTGAAGGTGCAGTGGGCACTTCCAGTAACTTGGAGGTCTCCACTGAAAGAGACAACGATAGGTGTTGAAGGTATTTACTACAGGTTTACTCCTGAAGGTAAACCAGCCTTTGTCTTGCTGGCAGCAACAGCTGCTGTTTTTACCACCCCCTTGTCTCATGCTGAAGGCCACAGTGTGTGAACAGAACAGCCCCACTCACCAGGACAGCAGGGAGTTGAGAAAGTCAGGAGTGGTTGGGTCAGGACTCAGCGGTGGGGAAGTAACGAAAGCTGCTGCCTTAGCCCAGTTCTTGCTCCAGTAGTGAGACCCATCGGTACCCAAACTGGCTGTGATGGGCTCCCCATACACCACAGTGCCTGCAGGACAGGAACACAGACAAGTCCACTGTGAGCACCCAGCCATACGTGTCCCAGGCACAGAGCAGCCTTCTGAAGCAGCCAAGTGCACACAACACAACTGCAAAGAACCTTATGGAAAAAACAGAGGGGACCTGTAAGAGCATGAGGAGATCTGGTCTCATCTAGAAGGGATGTGGAAGAAAAAGAATGAAAAAAATTAGCACATGCAGTATTTTTATGAACAGGTCAAGTACTAAAGTTACTGCCAGGCTGGGTTTCTGGGAGCTGGCTCTGTGCAGAGGTCAAATAAGAGAAAACTCCTAGCAGGGAAGTTTCCTGCCTAGTGAGAAAGCCCATGGCAGCAGAAACATCAGTGTTTCTGGTCCACAAATGCAGCTGTTCATGATCAATTGAAAAAATGATCAATTTCCCCAAGGGTACACGGTGAATCACGGAAGAACTAGGAAATTAAATGGGATCTTCTGACTCTCTGTCCAGCACAGAAACCACCAGTGCATCCTTCCTCTCTATTAGCATTTCTGGAACCACATGAAGGGACAGCAGATCCTTGAAGGCCACGATACTTTGGCTGCTGTGTTCCAGCTTGAACATCTGCACACCAAGCAGATGCAAGACGCTGCGACTTCAAAAGCGCCGCGAGCTGGTCGCCCCACAGATCTGCTCACCAAACCTCCTGAAACCTGGGAAGGGCCTGTCCATCTGGCTCCTGAGCCCAGACACTTCATGTATCTGAACCTGCCTGTGAAAGATGTGGGGAGTTAAAACACCAACCCGAAGTTCTTCGACCAGGAAAGACTGGTGAAGGCAACTCGAGTTGGTCAGTACCCACCTCCCTGTGCAGAGTACAAAATGATGAACATCCACATTCTGTCTGAGCTCCTGGCATGCTCTCAGGCTAGCAGGGGACAGTGCAGTCACTGTGACAGGACAACAAGGCACTGGCTGCATGCACCACCCTAAAACATGAGGCTCAGGAACGGCCTTTGCCAGGGGGATCCACCAGCGGAGGAAGGGGCCGTGTGACATCACTTGCCACAGTCTGGGTTATGAAATCAGGACAAGGCAAAACACACACTGGTTAATAATGGGAGGCCTGTTGTGGGCCACACACTGGGAGGATTGTTCTGCAGGGAGCCATGCTCTGAGCTCCCAGATCTGCCAACGACAGAGTCTGTGGGGAGTCTCCTCCATACAAATGCCACTGGGAACATCTGGCTTTAAATAACACTCGTTCTTTTCCATTTAGCAAATCCATTCTGGTTTGTTTTCCCTGGGATAGTTGTCAGTTACGCTTCCTCTGTTGCTTGGGAGGGCAAAGTTAGTGTGTGTGGCCCTCCTGGGTTGCCCACTTGGGTAACTGCACAGCCTTTATACTGAATTGTCTGGATGGAGGGACAGAGAACGGTGCCATTTAGACCCCAAATTCTCCTTATAAGGAGAAAACTCAACCTGAATGAAACCCTGTACACTGGTTCACTCAGGAGCTGAACTAAGAGAGGGAGTCCTGAGGATCATTCATCTGGAGAGACCCCAGCTCCACCCACAGGCCCAGTAACATCCACTCAAGTCAGGCAGTGGTTTAGGGCTTCTGCAATACAAGTGTCTGGTCTCTCATCCCAACTCCTCTCCCTGCTTCCCAGCCAGCGGTCTCGGGCACGGAGAGCACAGCAAGAAGGTGCTTCTGTTGACACCCCATCTCTGCAGGGTTTATGTCCCCAGGGTTTATGTCCTAGAAAGAGGCAGGGATGCTTCCCTGGCTTATAGGATTGAGCTGCACAATGACATCAAGCTGTTCTCTGGGGTGATGCAACGTGCAGCCGCGCCGCCACATCAACACTTCCCGCTGCCGTCTCCGATCATGGAGCTGGNCATGGAGCTGGGAGAGGGAGGCTGATCCCAGAGGGCTGATCCCTTGAGCTGCTGCCACACCACAAACAGAAAGAGAGACTGTGGAAATCAGCCTTCCTCAGCACCTCTGAACTCATCTCACAGGAATCATGGGACCCAAACACTTGTGAGCCAACACAGAAACACCAGTCTGTTTGCTGGGGTAGGAAATCAGCTCTTCTCACACCAAACACCCAGATGGAGAGTGATGTCATTTGTAAACCCATTCTGGCTTCTTTAAACTGCATAAAATTAAATCCAACCCTTCAGGGGAAAGAAAGAGGGAAAATCACCCCCCTGCTTACCCACGTGGGGACACTTTAAATAGACATGAAGAGTTTAGTCACAGAGCAGAGCAGGGACACAGGCTCTAGTTGTGCTTTGTAACCCCTGCTCACTCCACGGGGCCAAGGCAGCAGCTGTCACAATGCAGCTCCCACACGACACCAGGCAGCAGCACCCAGGGCAGGCAGGAGCCTTACATCCTGCAGCACCCATGGCAGACTCATCCAGCTCCCAGCCTAACCCAGACTCCTGATCCCAATTCCTGTTTGGACATCAGGTTGTGAGGAGTTAAGGCAGGTGAGAAACAGGTTTCACAAGCGAGCAGCGCAGTGGCTAGCTGGAACCTCTTTGGCTACTCCAACTAAATCCAACAGGGCTCATGTGGAGATCTCCCTCAGGGCTCTTGGAACCACTTCTGGCCCAGGAAGCAGCTCAGCAGAAAGCATCAAGAGCTGGAAGGAGGACACAGCTTGCCATCTGCAGGGAGCTTCACTAGAGACAGCACTGGATTACTCTGCAATAACATGGATGCACATGGCTCAGCGTGGTGGGATGAGCTGAGGAGAGAGGCTCTAGGCTGAACAAAAGAAACTGCCCCAGGCACTGACAGGACTCCTGAATAGGTGTCAGTGGGAGATGAGACAGAAGCAGCTGCCTGGAACCTGTTAAAAAAGAGCTTGGACTATAACACTGGAAAAAGAACCCTCTCCTGTAGGGATGAAGCGTGTGTTGGCAAGGAGCTGAACCACGTGAGCTAACAGGGTGCTTCCATCCAGGGGAAACCACTTACCCTTTTTCCTGGCTTGAGCAATGACATCAGCAGCACTTTTGCTCATCACCTTGGTGATATAAAGGGGGCAGTTGGTCTGGTTGGCGATGGTTATTGCCCGGTTCACAGCCTCGGCCTCCACCTGAGAAACAGAGTCAGCAGCAAGTCAGGAGTGTCCCCCCACACCAGCAGATCTGATTCACCCCCTGAGGGTCACAGCCTCTGCTGTCACAGGAAAAGGGGGTGTGTGGGGCTGAGATCAGAGACTTTCCACCTCTCCAGCTCCAAGCTGGAAGTGCAGTGTAACCACGGCAGTTAAAGTGACATCAAGCTGCTGTCCCCTCCCATCACTACCTTTTCCCCCAGGCTGCTTCCAAGGTTCTCTACAAGCAGACCAAGTCCTAAAATAATCCTCCAGGTGCTCAAGGTCAGAAGGACTAAGCCCCTTCTTTAACCCAGACAAAAATAACCAACTAAATGTTGACTCAGCAAAACTATTCACGTTCCAGCCCCCGCGGAAGGGGGATGCTGTAGCCACATACTCTGGTAAGCCACGTTTGCAAACAAGCCTCCTAAATTGTACCCTTTCACCCCAGGATCTGGCCTGGGATCAGACAAGAGTGTGAACCACCCCATAAATCAAATTCCTCTTCTTGCTTGTGTGGAGAGAGAACCCCAGCAAGGCCGAGGGGCGCGTTCTGCCCGCAGAGGACCCAGCCTGCAGCAACCACAGCCCAGAGAACGATGGAGGAAACAAACCCTCGATTCCTGAATGCAGGAGGCTTCTCCCAGCACCTCCTGAGGACTCCCCAGGGATCAAGCACGTGCTCAGTGCCTTGAAAACCTTCTCTAGAGGGACTTACTGTGAGCCAAGCGCTGCAAATCACCAGCAGCCCCAGAGCCAGAATGCCCAGGCTGCTCCCAGCACCTGACCCACCACAGTGTCACCTGAAACCAAGCACCCCATTGGCTTGGGAAACAGGATGGTGGCCACGGTGACATCCAAGCAGCTCTGCTCACACAGAGTCACCCCGTGAGACACTGCCCTGTTGGCAGCTGGACCCCTCCAGAGAAACAACACGACCGCAGCTGGGGGCTTTTAGAGGAAAACTAGCTGCCCAGAGCCAGGAGATGGCAGTGCCCAAAGGGTTAAAGCTGCCTGTGGCTGTGCCAGGACTCAACCCTCCCCGGGGGCAGGGGATGTGCAGAAGGGGACCTTGGCTGACCCCTGCAAAGGGCAAAGGCCCCGAGGAAGGGTGTCTGTCCCCGAGGAAGGGTGTCTGTCCCCGGGCGTTTGACTGGCGCCCGGCAGCGCTGGCATCGGCAGCGCTCGCAGGGAGGCTGGAGGCTGGCAGGAGGAGCCAAGAGCAGCACTGTCCATCCCAGGAGACAAGGGGAGATCTCAGCCAAGAGCAGCACTGTCCATCCCAGGAGACAAGGAGAGATCTCAGGCTGGCCCACGCCTCCAGGCGCCGGGATGAGCACGGCAGGGGACGTGCCCACCCCGTGCCTCAGTTTCCCCACAGGCGAAGCAGGGATACAACCACGTGCCTCTCCTGACATTCAGCCAAGTGACACTGGAGCTCAAACTCACAGAGCTGGAGGAGAATTGTTTCCTGCACAGAGGAGGAGAAGGCTGCTGAATCCACGCCTTGTGCCCAGATGCTATGGTGACAGGCACATAACAATAACCCAAACTGGTCCGAAGGGGAACGTGTGCTATTACCAGTATGCTGCAGAAG
>VXBZ01009102.1:320519-331768 GCA_013399135.1 Heliornis fulica
CCCCCACCTGCTGGCCACGCTCCTCTGGATGCCGCCCAGGATGGGGTTGGCTGCTGGGCCCCAGAGCACATTGTCAGTCAGGGCTGGTACCCTCACCGCAGCCCAGGAGGCATTTTCACAGAGAACCTGCACCCACCAGACCCCTCCCTGAGCAGTGGGAATTCCCCTTAGAGGGGGCTCAGGCTTGAGTAACCCACCCTGTGGTCAAGGGGCACTCATTAAAACGCTTGCTGGGGTCATCAGAGGTAACTGTCCTACACCGCTGCCTCCCACATGGCTCCAAGTGACTCCCGGGCATTCCTCTCCTCCCACCTCCCTCAACTCCAAACTAAAAGGACACAACAGCAGGGTAAAGGCAAAGGGAAATAAAGCAGAAAGCTCAAAACTAGAAAGTGTGTTGTGGGCAGAGATTAGAAAGATGTAAAAACAAGTGTAGCAGTGAAGAACACATCAGTGGTTTCCCCAGCCCAGTCTTCCAACAGCACCAGACAGAGGCAGGACCACTCCATCCTCATCAGCAGATGAGGAAGGTGAGCAGCAGTGTGATCTTTGAGCTATTTGGTGATTGGGGATGTCTGGTTGTTGGATGTGCAGAGAAGTAGGACTGAGGTGCAGTCTGAGGGAAAGAACCTCACACTTTGGGGAGTCTCTTTCAGCCTCTTAGAACAAACATATTGTCCTGCTGAGACACAAAGAAGCGCTCGGCTGCTCGTGGTGGCAGGTCCCAATTTTGCTGATGAAATGGTTAAGCTCTTGCCAGCACAGTCCTAGGTAAGATGAGGTCAGCCAACCAAGCCAAGGCCTAGACTGACATGGCTTCTCCTTTCCTGTAAACACTTGGGTTGGCTCTCCTGGCTGCTGGCTCTCACAGCAGTGCAGTTTAACACGCTGATGTCCGTATGCACAGCTGTGGTTTTGTACTGAAAATGGAAAAGACATTGGAATGACAGGGAAATTCCTTTTGGAATCTACTTCTGGACCAGGATCAGTTTCAGCTGACAAACAGAGAATTAACTGTGCCAGAGATCCCTCTGTCCTGCCCTGCACCCAGGCACAGAGCTGGGATGAAACCTCAGCTCTCTCACAACGAGCACCATCCCCAGCCAGGCCTTTCAGGGCTCGTTGCTGTGATGGCTTTTTAAGTGGAACAAAGCATCACTAAACAGTGGGCACTGCTGCAAACCTGGGGTATGGTTACACACAGAAAAACTGAATCCAGGTGAGAAGGTCCCTGAATTTCACCCCCCATGTGCACAGCTCGTGGTGACAGAAGCACGTGAACGTGAACACTTCCTACCTGAGAGTCGGTTAGCTGGAAGCGATCTTTGAAAGCCATGTAAACCAAGAAGGAGTTCACACCTGGTGGAAAGAGAGCAGAGGAGTTAAAGCCACCAGAACAACACCCAGAACAAATAAGATAAATGACCTCAACCCACTGTGAAACACGTAGACGCGTGTGCACGGACACAGACACGCGGACCCTCAGCGGGTCACGGCGTCAGGATCCCCTCAGCCATGAGGACAGTGAAACCCCAGAGCTTCTAATTAACACCAGGATGGGAGTAATTCTGCAGGATTCAGTGTTGGGGGAGGTTCAGTAAAAAACTGAGCAAAAGGCATTGCACACAGAAGTGGAGACTGGCCCTGGCTGCTCGGTGTCCCTGTCCCTCCTGCACAGAGCTGCCAGGTCGGTTTTCCCTCTCCTGCCCTCTGAAAGTGAGGGCAGAGGGAAGTGAAAAGCTCTGAGCAGTGACAGCTCTTACCCAGCATGTCTGGGAAAGTGTTCATGAGGATGCAAAAGGCTGGGTTTGGGTTTTTTAAAAACTACAAACAGGATGGAAAATTATTCCAGCCTTAGGATGAAAGGTCAAGGAAATTAAAGAGGGAGGAAAAAACTATGAGGTCATTTTATTCAGCTCTTCTCCACTTTTAGCAACTAGTGCTGGATTGTTCCCTCTGGGCCTGATTCTTCCCTTGTTTACAGCAGTTCAAGAGCTGAAACTATCACCTACCCCACTGAGGAGAAGCAAAGGGCTGACACTGGTGTCTCTCCACAGGGCAGCACCAAGAGATTCACCTCTGCAAAACCAGCACTTGCCCAGCAGCGACACCAGCATGTGCCACCCCCCGAGCCCTCCACAGCTGCCACCCACCAGAGCCACCCAAGACACCAGAACATCAGGGCCCAAAGAGCTTTATGGAAACAGAGTAAAACATTTCATAAGATCCAGCCCTGAACAATAAAGGAGCCAACCCCAAGAGGGATGGGCAGGCTCCCCTGAGCCTTCAGAGACTGAACTTACCGTGGTCTTTAACCAGAGCCTCCATCTCCTCCTGGACACCTTTATGCCACTCAGTGATGTCCACATGCAGGGAGTAGTCACAGCAGGACTTGCTGTCTGCCCACTCTCGCCACTGGTCGAATGCAGTCAGCAAACTGGTCCCAGGCTCAGGGACCACATGATCAACTGGGAAAGACAACAAAAGCAATGGTTAACGGTGGGCACAGGAGATCTCCTGGGTGTCCAAGGTAGAAAGTATGTTTAGTAGAGGCTGCTTCAAATCTGAGACACCCCCTGCACCCTAAAACACCCACAAAAGGTTTCTAAAGCCCCACATCTGAGAACACAGTGGGAAGCTGCCTATGGAGCAGAAGCTGAAGGAAAAAAAAAGAGTTTGATCCCAGCAACCTGTTGACTCAATGGCCTAAGATCTCTGTCAACCCCAAGATCTCACACAGCTTAAGGCATTAGGAAGTCCTGGCTGGAGGCATCAAAGGGTTAACACAGCAGAGTCTTCACGGCCCAGCATGGAGCCCTGGGAATGACCTGGGGTCCTGGATCAGAGCTTTATCACCATCTTGTGTCATGCCCTGCCCAAGTATGAGTAATGGGAGTTTGTGGAGGGAGTGGGAGAGGGGCTGAGGGAGCTCCATCAGGTCTCTGACAAAGTCAAACCACAGCTGGTTACAATAAGAAGAGATGGAGGTTGTGGTGTGTATGTGCATGAGAGTCAGCTCTGGGGTCCAGGAATATCTCACATGGAAGCTGTGCTGCCGACACATCTCGTAGCAGCAGCTCCCCTGAGCTCACTGATGGCCAAACCACCCCTCATCCCCATCACAACACAAGAGTTTGTTTCCACAGCATCCTTCTGCCCCGTTATATTCACGGGGAACTCAGCAGGAAGGCAGCCTGAACGTGCAAGGTAAGCCAAGAGCCTTGAAAAACCCGTGATTTAACCCCCCCAAAGACACTTGGGGAAGGATAATGTGAGAGAGAACACCATGGGCTGGTCCCAGTGACAGGGACATCCCTGGACTGGGGGCCAGGAGCCAGAGGGCCTCTGCCCTGGGGTGTGAGGAGGTGGTGATGCCAGAGGTGAGGCACCAGGAGCAGCAGACACTGCCCCTAAGACATGAGGAAGGTGTAAGTAACCCCAAGTGCTGTCCAGGGGTTAATTCAGACACAAAGGCAAATGTCTGCTCTGTTTCACCATCCCTTGATGCAGTGGGACAACTGCATTGCAAGATCATGGCCTACACCCCTGCATGTGAGGGTTGGGGTTCTGGGAGCCCCAGTAAGAAAGAAGGAGCCCAGATCTTTCAGAGGAGAAGAGCCAGGATCGATTCTTTGCCTGGAGTTAAGAGCTCAGAGCCTCTCAATGATGTCTCCTTACTCAGACAGGGAATGGCCCACGCACAGCTCAGAAGTTCTCCTCCTTCCCATCCTCAGGCACAGCTCAAGAGCTCAGGGTAAAACAAAAAGCTTTTTCTTGGAGGTCCCTGTGCTTCAGAGCAGTACAAAGCAGCTGATGAAAGCTCCACCCACCACATTCCCACAGCCCCAGGTTCCCAAGGTGACCCTTGGCTGTGACCCGCCGCAGGACCACGGACACACGGTCTTCTGACCCACCAGAGCACACAGCAAACCCAGCCTTGGAGATGACCCTGGAGGCTTCCCATGTGCTGTCCTGACCTCAGTGAACCCCTTCTCCCCAGGGAACCTGACAGCTCGCTGCTCCATCTCTCCTGCCTTCATCTTGGAAGCCAGGAACGTTCCAGCTCCTGCTGGAGCAGCCTCACGCCTGCAGGATGCACTCAGGGAAGCTGCTGTCACCCCTTTATTCTCAGACCACTACAGCCTTGATCTCTCAGCACCTCCAAGCCCAGATGTCTTCTTCCTGCTGGTGATTATGGCTGCACCAATGATGTCAGCTCCTGAGGTCTGCAAAGGAAGCTGCCAGCAAAACTGAAGCTCAAAGCTTGCTCCAAAACCAGAAACAAACCCAATTAACAGAAAGAGGAAAGGAAAAGATCTTTGGAGTGTCACTTCAGCAGCACTGAGACCTCCCCAGGAGGGATTTGACAGCTTGGGGTCCTTGAAGGGGGTCCCTGCATCACAGTGAAGTTCAGGCCTCATCCTCATGTTTCTCTTTATTTAATGTACACTCTCGAATGTTACGTGGCCCAGCCAGGGTGGGGGTTACAGAGGTGTCCCAGCTACAAAACCATTCTGTAGATTTATCTTTTAACCCTCTGAGACACAGCATCTGAAACACAACAGCCTGTGACATAGACCTGTGACACAGAAGCATGTGAGCACCTTTGCAAAAGCAAAGTAAGTGTTTTTATAAAAAACATTGAAAAGCATTTTATATTTCACAAATCCTCCAGTGTTTCCCTTGGTAAAACACTGGTGAGATTCCAAAAGTCACTGGACAGTTTGGTTGTCTCTTCCCCAATGCATTCACCTCCCTNTCCCCCCCCCCCCCCCCCTCCCGTTACATCCCCTTCTGCATCACCCACAAGCCTCATCTGCTCTTACTTCCCAGTATCCCAGTATTCCCCATTACCCATGGCTGTTTTCCTGTCTCACTCAGGATGCCTCACTCCTCCTTGGATGGATTAACCAGCTCAAGATTAAAGGCAGACAATAAGCTGGAGCGAGACAACAACTGTTACCTTATCTCTGAGGCTTCAATAAGCCAGAGCTGGTGTGGAGATCACCACCACACACCAGGCACTCATGGGGAGGGCAGAAACTTGATTTAAGGGGAATTTATCAAGTCAGGGGAAATAAAGCAGCACTGTTGGCACCCAGGCATGAAAAACCCCAAGCTGGGCAGTGTAGGGGCAGTGTCAGCATCAGTTTATACAGAGCGAGCGTTTCCTCAGCGCATCACTGGTCAGTGTGTGTTTAAGAGTTGGATTTAAACAAATCTCTCTGGTTCAGCTGCTCTATCTCCCCCTCCTTTAAACCCTCACCCCCCCTCATCCCTGCTAGCTGTACAGCACACTAAAAAAAGTGCCAATCCCAGGGTTTCATGAAGTGCTGCATCTCTGCTTCCTCCGACAGGCTCTTAAGAGCTTCTCTGAAGCTCAGGATGCCCAGAGGCTGAAGCCCCCCAAAAAATCCCAAGTCATCACTCTCAGAGACACTGAAGCTCTCTCTGAAAAACAACACACAGTTGAAGAGCCACGCTGCCCTGATGGTACTTCTGACCCCTCACTATGCTCCAGAGAAATTGTTATTCCCCTGGGAAAGCTGAACTCAGCCCTCAGCCTCGCCTGGAAAACCAAACTCTACCTTTGGGATGGGTGTCCCGTGGGTGGGGTGAATGGGGTTTATGGCTTCCTGGCATTGTGATGTGGGGTTGGGTTTTTTGTGATTTTTTTTCTTCCTCTTTTTGCATCCTGTCCCATCTGAGCAGGGCTTGGCTTGATAAAAACCTTCCCAGAGTTTCTATTAACAGCTCCAGCTTTCCCCATAAGGGCTTTTTTCAGCTGGTTTGTGTCACCTTCAGGATGAAATTCTTCTTGCTCTCCAGCTAAGTAGCACCACTACCAGGAAAGAGGAGAAAAAAAAACTGTCTGATATGGACACCAGAAACATGAATTAGGGTCAGATGTTACAAAAACTGTGTCTGCAGTAAATCCATGTGCTCAGGGCTCCAGTCCTACACTTAATTTCCTGCTCCTGCTCGCATTAAAGGTGCCTTTTGTTTAAGAGCAGTTTATAAGGTGAAAATCCTCAGTGTTTAAGCCTGACTGCTAGCAGGCAGATTTCCTCACCCCCCAAAACTTTAAATAGCAGCTCCATCTCTATAAACACATCTGCCTTTTTAATACTACTTAATCTTCCCAGCGATTAATGCATGTGATGAAATCTGGCGGATTTATTGAGTTGTACGTTCTGTCATGAGCTGTTTTATTGAGAGTTTGTAATTAAATTCAGCCCTGGTAATTTCACAGCTCCCTGCTTAGAGGAGTCTGGAGTTGATGCTTGTCTAGGGCTGCAGTAGTATTCTCCTGATACTGGTGGGAACTGGGACTAAGGCTTGAGAGTGAGTGGAATAAAACTCAATGTACGTGAGCTGGAAGTCAAGCCCTTGACTGCCCCAAGAAGCTTCACAGGAGATTATCCCATAATCACAGACCTTATTTCATACTGACTACTGAAATCCCACAGTCCCTTTGACCACTGTGTCATTAGAACCCTTCTACTTGTCCAGGAGCTGCCAAAAGCCTCCTCCCCCAACTTGGGAAGTGGTTCCCAAGTCAAACGTCCCAGCAGCAAGGTTCTGCCTCGAGTCTTTTAACACCCCTGCCAGCTCTGCATCAATTTAGGCTGGAAAGAGACCTCAGCATTTTTTCTGAGCTCAAAAATCCCAAATCAAGTAACCTACCAGAGCCTCATGTCTCCTATGTTCTGATTTCATACCCAGTTCTTCCTCTAAGCCACACTTCAGGTCACAGGTTTAATCTAGGACAAGAGCAGAGAGCTCCAAGGCACACGCTTTCAAAGCACAGGAAGGTGCTGAAAAGTCAAATGAAGAATTTTCTCAATGTCCTGGATCCAAAAATCAAATTTCAGCTTTACTTTTTTTCTGGGGATTTACTCCCACGTTACTGTTGTTGGTTTTAGGGCTTTTCTCCCCAAAAAATACCAACATGTGGGGACTGTTCTGAAGAGCAACGAAGCTCTGCAGATACAGCCACCCAAGGCACATCCATCCACAGTACGTGCCTGCCAAAGGAACAGAAGGAACAAAGACAGGTCCAGTGACATGGTGGGTCCTTCTCCATCACTTTGGATGAGGCTGCTGAGCCTCCACATGGAGGATCTGGATCTGGGCTCAGGAGTCAGACGTGTATCCACACTCCGCCGCTTACGTCGTCAGATTGCAATGTCCTGCTACTCCCTCGCTGATGTCATGCAGATACTTCACTTTTTAGCTGATTAGCTCCAAAATATGATTAATAATTTAATGCCAGCTGGACACACATGTAAAGGATAAGGGTCTGTCTGTCCAAATGGTAATTAATAGCCCTCCTCAACAGCTGGAGTGATCACATCTTTAGATCACTTCATAAAAGGCTCCACTTCTTCATGGTGCAGGTTTATTGTCCGCCCAGGCTCCGCTTGTATCTCGGGAGGTCACCACGGCGGCGGAGGCGGCGGGGAGCCAAGTTCAAAAGATATGTAAGTGTTTCCAAAAGTACTCTTTCTTTTAGGCATGCTGCACACTTGAAGTTCACAAAAGAAAAAGCCCAAAGAACTTCAAAGACTTCTATATAAATTGGGCTGTCAACCTGGGACTGAGCAAACCTCTGTTTGTAGCCATGGGTTTCATGTCAAGACACAACTCCAACAACACATCCAAGGGGCAGGAGTTGAAACAGAAACTAGGACAAAAGATGAAGTGCCCTAAGGCAGCTCTGTCCCTCTCAGGTCAGTGGAGATATCTCCTGCCCATAGGGCTTTTTCCACTAGCTGGGAAGCTGGAACCACCCTGGATTTGCATCATTGTCACCAAGATCAGATTTTGGGTTCTCAGGTTCATTTTGTTGCCTGTGGGTGTCTCAGGGGAGTGTCAGAGATGAGAAACACAACCACAGAAGGGAATTCAGACAATGGAATGTGATGGTGCTGAGAGGGCTGGAAAGGTGAACTTCTTCCCCAACAAAACAAACTAAGTGCAAAGAGTTTGAATCAGAGAATCACAGCACCTTTAAAGGTTGGAAAAGTCCTCTAAGATCATAAAGTCCAACCCAACACCACCTTGTTACCTAACCCACACCCTGAAGAGCCACAGCCACACGGTGTTTGAACTCCTCCAGGGATGGTGTCTCCACCACTGCTCTGGGCAGCCTGGTCCAACACCCAACCACTCTTTCAGAGAAGACATTTGTCCTCATCTTCAACCTAAACCTCCTCAACACAACCTGAGACCATCTAGTCTGACTGAGACCATGAGTTCTCATTACTATAATCACCTCTGGTTTTTCCCCAACAGCTTGTGAGAAAAATGGGGGGTGGGGAATAAATCTGCTGGGTGACCCTGTCCCTTCCCTCTGTGTATTCACCATATAAACATCTCCCATCACTGGACAAGGACCAGACACTTCCTCTTCTCGTGGCTGTAGTGAAGTGACATCATGCTTCGAGGAAGGCTCCCATCAGTCACTGTCACACCACTCCCACTTCTGGTAAGATGCAAGGCAGCACCATCCTGCTCTCGGTTAAACTACTGGCTCTGATGACCAAAGCAGAACTACAGACAAGGAAGAAGGGCTCAATCACACCCAAATGTCCACATGTCCCCAGAGGAAACCGGTGGGATCTGATGTGGAGCTGCAGCAGAACCTATTTTCTAGGTAAGACTGCGATCAAGCAGCATGTTAATGCTGACTGCACCAAACCACCTGCTCATTTCTTATCAACTTTGTCAGGCCAAAGCTGCAAAACCAGCTACTGGGCTGCTGGAAGAATAACCTGCAGGAGGCCCGAACCAGATGGTCCTTGGATTAAATAGGAATCCTATGAGATGGTCCCCAACAGCCCAATTTCCTTCCTCTAGGTCTGAAATAGCCCTGTCTGACACAGCCTGGTCTCTTCCCAGGCCCACAACCTCACCTTGTCTAGGGACACAAAGAAAAGACAAGGAGCCCATCACTCCTGGGCACCACCTGCTGCAGCCAACCCAGAGATGGACACTCAGCCTGGGGCTCTCCCAGTCCAGGAGCCCTGGAGCAAACCCGCTGGAGAGCTCACGCGTCCGGGACGCTGCAGTTCAGTTCTCCAAGCACAAGGGTTTAGTTAGAGGCAGCTCGTGCTCTAGACCTCAACTGAATCTCCTGCCTCAAACACAGAGGCTGGAGGGGTCAACAGCCTGAACTGCCCCTGGATCCCAGCGTGGGACTCGCTGAGTCACTCCCGTTAGTGGCGGCAGAGCCAAGGCCAGAGCCTGTCCCGCTGCCTCACAAGGCATCAGGACGGGCTCCAGCCTTGGCACCACGAGCTAATTCTACTCCACTGAACAGCATCCTGCACATCTACTGACACTCCTCTCCAGCTACCCTTGTGCTACAAGGACTTTACAAAACCTTTGTAATTCACAATGGATAAAGAGTCTCTGCACATCCACCTGAAGAGCACTTTGTACCCCGTGGGTAGCTGAGCTCTTTGGATGCTGACACAAGTCCTGAGAGATGCCACCTGACACAGAGAGAGTGTGCTGGGAAGCACCACAAACCAACAACTGCCTCTGGAAAGGGATTTTCCAGGCAATAGTGGGTCACCCCAGCTCTTGGTCACACTCAGGGATCTCCTTCACCAGCCTGGGCTGCCTGCAGGCTGTGCCAGGGAATCTCATTCCTATGTCAAACACCACAGAGTCCCCCAGATCCCAAAAATACACACACTGCACATCTGGAAGCGCTTTCAGGATCAAAGCAATCTGGTGGAAACATGCCCTAGAAGCGGTCAGGAAGGGGAACTGCCAAAGCATGGCCCTTTTGGACAGGCTCTGAAAAATCCACCGAGAGATTTCACAGTTAGTGGCTGCATGTTCAAGCCCAAGGGTTCCCCCTTAACTTAGAGCAGGGTTTCAGGATCTAGGAAACCAGAAGCACTTTGCACACACTGGGCTCACCTTGTCTCTGCCTCACATTTCTCCTGTTATTCCTATGCCAACAGCAGCCAGAGCTGAGCACCTCGAGCTGCAGGGACTGGGTGTCTGCTGGGAGGGTGACAGGGACCGGCTCATTGCTAGGTGGCATCCAGCATCTCACACTCTGAGCTCCCAAGGCAGCTCTTCATCAAAAATAGCCACTTTGTACTTAAAATACGAGGGTCTTGGTGAAGGTGGTTAATTTTACTCAGAGCTTACAACCCCCTGCAACAAAGCCACCTCCCACTACAGGCAGCTAGCAATAGTGGAGAGATTAAACAACATACCCATCACCACAGAGGTGGTCCAAATCTAAATGCTGAGTATTAAGGGAAGAAAAGAGTTTTCCCAGGAGCCATAACTCCTCCATGCCCATCACTGCATTCCTCTCAAACACACACAGCTTCCATGGCAGTTAGGGCTGTGCAAAGGCTCAGGCACAGCCCCACGATGGTGACAAGTGGCAATTCATAAGCGTGATTCGAGTACGCGAGACAGGAGGAGCTCATTGGTATTCCTCCAACGTTTCTCCCTCTCACCAGAAAGATTAAAACCCAGTTTCTAAGAAGCAGATGGGGTGTCTATGAACTGGAGACAAAGTGGCTGAAGGGAAGATGGAAAAGGGCTCTGCTGGCCCAAGATGTCAAATCTCAGTCCACAGACAGGATCTCCCACACACACCCCGAGAGACGCTGTCTGTTACGCCATCGGGTCTTTCGGGCACCGCTTGCCTCCTTCCCTGACACACAGAGTGGATTCCCAACGGGGAAAGTCCAAAGCTCCCACCCGGGAAGGATGGTTTCTGCTGAGTCAGGCTGGTGCCAAAGTAAAAAGCAGCAAGAGGTGGAGCAAAAACCCCTGCCCAGGAGGAGAGCGCTGGAGGCACCGTTTCCTGCCACTTCTTTTAAGACCTGATCTCAACTTGAAGGTGATTAAGATGGGTTACCCAACACACATGCCCTGAAGGCCTAGGGCACACAGCTAATGATGTGACATTAGGGGCAATTGCACTTCAGATGTCTAAGATGGCTTTTCCACCTAGAGCAGGTTTAGCTGGAGGACCCAACCTGTACACCCGCACCCTCCGGAGTACCCCACGCACTGCTCCTCCGTCGTGCCATCCACGAGACATCCATGGGCACACTGGGCTCATGAAGGCAAGAGAATCATAGAATCATAGAATTGTTAAGGCTGGAAATGACCCCTAAGATCATCCAGTCCAACCATTAACCTACTGCCACCAAGTCTACCCTTAGACCATGTCCTCAAGCACCGCATCTCCCCGTCTGTTAAAC
>VXBZ01009102.1:331791-342966 GCA_013399135.1 Heliornis fulica
CTCACTGCAACCTCCTTTCAGGGAGCTGTAGAGAGTAATAAGGTCTCCCCTCAGCCTCCTCTTCTCCAAACTAAACACCCCCAGCTCCCTCAGCCTCCTCGTAGGGCCTGTTCTCCAGACCCTTCCCCAGCTCCCTCAGCCTCCTCGTAGGGCCTGTTCTCCAGACCCTTCACCATCCTTCAAGAGAAGCCTTTGAAAGCAACTCTGCAAACAAAAGACCACAAACTCTCCTCCACAGACCACGAACTCTCTTCCACGCAGCGGGGAAGCGGCGCTACCGATCCCAACCGTGCCGTGGAGCGAGAGGCATTGAGTGCTATTGCACAAACAGACAACAGCGGTTATTTCTCCTGAGCCCGTGCCAAATCCCTCATATTATTTTTTTTTTTTGGATGCATGGAAAAATCTAGGTCAGTCCCATCTGCAGGAAGAGGGCTGCGCTGTCAGCGGCGTTCCCGTTTCACCCTCCATCTGGCGGAATGAGATCGGAGTCTCCAGGCCGCAGCACGTGAGGGAAGGCCCCATCCAGGCCTGCGCCACGCGGGTCCAGAGCGAAGCGGGAACGGGGCTCTGCTCACCTGCTCTGTGAAACAGGGACACTGGCGGTGACAGAGGGGCAGAGAGCTGAGAGAGGAGTGAGGGGCAGATGCAGAGACACGCTGGGGATGACACATGGGGAAAAAGCTGGGTCTTTGGCCTCACAGCTCAAGTCCTCATGCCCCAAGTCCTCATCTGTTGCACCCAGGAGCCTGATCTCTCCATAACAAAAAATTGTTACAGCCCAAAGGGACATAAAAGCCCAACCCCAAACACACACAACCCACACTGAGGACAGAGAGCTGCTCCTCCTGCACCAAGGCACAGCGAGGGCTCAGTGTGTCCCTTTCTCTCCCTCCCAAGGCGATGCCACCAGCAGAAAGGGACCTCAAAGGGACATCTGGGAGCGGAGCCAGCCCTGGCCAGGCAGGCTGTGGGCAGAGCAGCTGTCACACCGCTGCAGGCAGCGTTGCCAAATGGACTTAGAGGGGTTTAAGAGCTCGAGAAGTGTAGCTCACACCAGGGGAGTGCCCTGCTCTCCCCAGGGTTGACTTTCTCCCTGCTCCGAAGGAAAGCGGCCAAGCCGGGAGCTGGGAGTCCTTCATGTGGAGCGAAGGAGACTGGGGTGATCAGTGTGGAGGCTGGTGACTGGGGGGGCATAAAAAGCACCAAGGGGGAAAGGACCAGAGGGACTCTGCTCCTGTGTATGGATCATCTTAGTGACAGAGTCCCAGGGAGCCTCTTCCTGTATAAACCACCAATAATCTTCTCTACAAGCAGGTGGGCATTTTCACTACACTGCCAGTGAATTAACCATTTCTTTGCCACAGAATCACCACCATCAGCTGCCAGAAAGCAAAATGAGCCCTACAGCCCAAGGCAGCTGGTCAAAGTGCCCAGTTCCTCTTTGATCTCTGCTGCTGGGTGCAAAAATAAACCGAGGCCAGGCTTGGTGCCTGGGGAACAACACAGAGCTGTGTGCACCGCAGAGATGTGGTGAGGCCCAGCAGCTGTGGGGTCGCTGCCCTCAGACTCACAGCACTTGGGTTTGCACTTCCAGCTCTGCAGGACACTGCAGTGCCACCTCCTCCTGCCTCTGCCTCCACCCCCTGCAGGAGGACACCCCCTTCCCAGGACAGGGCAAGTTGTGACGGTGTAAAACAGCAGCGCCCAGTAGATGATCTTGTCTTCACTGGTGGGTCGAGACCCCGACCCACACCCCACAGCACTGCCCAGCCCTTTGCTAAACCTACTCTAAGCTCCTGTTGCAGTTTACATTCTAATCCTAAGTCACACTGAGTCTAAGACCCAGAGGTGAGGAAGCCTGCTAGGCTGGCAGCATGTCCCCTAGCTCGGTGGTGATCCCGAGGATGAGCGCAGAGACCTGGCATCAGCTCACTACATACCTGATGGCAGCCGAGCAGCTAACACCCTCCTGCAAGCCTCAGCTCCCCGCACCCGAGCTCTGGCCTGAAGAGCAGCATGAAGCATTAGGAAGCAGAACACAGCCCAGGCAAAGCTCCCCTTCATTCTCTGAGCCTCCCAAGACACGAGGGCTCCCAGCCCAGCGCTCACTCCCCGTGTTATTAGCGTAACTACCACTCAAGTTCAAAAGGCAGCTGGTTTCCAGCGGCCCAGCCACGAAGAGCTGTAATTTCTCTCACTGTAATTTCTCCCTGTGATTAGAACAGTGGTTGACTGAGTCAACACCAGCAGCCTCAGTCTGCAGTTCCACTCAAGGACAGCGGATACCCAGCAAGAGTCCTGGGGGGAGGCTGAAATGTGTGGGGGAGCTGGTGGGGACAGACATGGATCGGGACAGACACGGATCACACCGGGAGTTGGTCAGGACAGACATGGATCTCACTGGGATCTGGTCAGGATAGACATGGATCTCACTGGGATCTGGTCAGACAGACATTGATCTCACTGGGAGCTGGTCGGGACAGACACAGATCTCACTGGGAGCTGTGTCTCACTGGGACATTAACCAGGCCAGGGGATCAGTGACACACCAGTAACACGTGCAGTTGAGCCTGGTGCTTCCTGAGGGGTGGGGGCAGGGAGAGGTGATCCTGCCTCTGCAGGAATTGGGGAGTTTGGCCACTGATGGTGATGGGGATTTCACCAGTCACAGATAAGCGACCAGGCTACCACAAGATGGGGAGTGCACAACCTGTTCTTGGCAGACACCTCCCTTCACTCGTAGCTCCAGGGACTCTTGTACCTTAACCTATCTCAAACTGGGACCACAGGCTCACAACCAGCATCTTCAGCTCAACCAAGCTGTGGGTCCAGCTAAGAACGAGCCTCCTGTGAAGACAACTCCAGCACGAGTCCTTCCCAAGGCTGCATGGAGACCACTCTCTTCCCAGGGAAGGCAGGGGAGCTCGGGGAAGACCCTGCCCAAGCTTTGAGCCTACCAAACACTCCTCCCTTCTCCAGAGTCCTCTGGAGATCCCCCAGGGATCCTCCCTTCAACCCAAACACCCCATCCTAAGAGGGCAACAACCCAAGTTCCTCCCCAAGCAGCGTTACCCCGAGACACTCACGGTGCCGTTCACGCTCGACTGATGTACGGTAGGGACAGAGAAAGGGTGGTGCAAGTTGCACCACAATACACCATTTCCCTTCTCAGCCCTGCACAGCAAACCAAGCTCTGGTTGTTTTTTTCCTAGCAGAGTCAGCTGGAGCCTTGCCTTTGGCAGTGAGGAGGGCAGAGACAGAAGGATCATAGCTGGAATTCCTGCTCACATGTTCTCCGTGGAACAAGGAGCTACAAAAAGAAACCAGCCACATCTCCAGACCAGGACTGGAGAGCCCTGAGGGGACATGGGTGATGTGCAGCAAGAAGGGCTAATTCAGACCATCGCTGTCAGCAGCTCCAGCTGACACAGGGATGAGTTGGGAAGCTCTGGGCTGGAGCCAGGTCTGCTTCCCACCTGGATAAACCTCCACTGGTCCCACAAAGAACAGGGCTGCTGCAGAGAGCTGGCTGAGAGCTGGATCCTCCTGTCCCTGATGCTGTTGTAATGGATTTACATTAAAGGGGAAGGGAAATAAATGAGGACAGGGCTGGGAAACAATAGGTTACATTCTTGAACTCCTGTGTGCTTCCCTTGGATGTGTTTGCCATGAGAATTAAAGGAACAACGCTGAATTTTATCTGGGCTGAAAATGAAACCCACTAAAACCAACCCAGACACGCAGGGGGAATTCCTGGCACTGCTGAGCACGGGGACAAAACACTCCCTTACTTTGCCAAAGCCAGGATTTCACCCACAAGGTTTTTTTTCAAACCAACAAACGACAGAAACCTCTCCAAGATTCTTGGTTTGATTTCACTGAAAGCTGTGCCCAAGACAAGCACTCCCCTACAAGGGCTGTGAAGTAAACAGCCTGGAAGTGCCCTCCTGCGTGCAAACGTGCTACAAATCGAGGCATGAGGCTCACAACCCTGTTTTCTTGGCAAAAGGAGGGTGAGGTATGCAGGAGACCAGATGGAGTAAAGCTATTTGTAAATAACTAACACAAAGTTTGCTTAGAGAACAAATGAAGACAAATGGGTGGGGTTTTTCCCCCCAACAGAGCTCATATCCGTCAGGTTTGTCCAAGAGGGGCCGAAGAACAGAGCCAGACACATCTCCAGGGAAAGAGCAGATCCTCTTTGGAGGAGTCCCAGGCACGGTGTGTTTCACATACACCCTGACATAAACATTAGTGTGTCATTTTCAGGCTATAATTTGTTCACAACACTGTGAATCCAGTCCACTAAATGCTGTCCCATTTATCATGAAAAGAAAAAAAATGCCACGATGGACCAGGACTCCCACCTGCTCTGGGAAAGCTCAAAGGCCACCCACCAAGAGCATGTTCACAAGGGCAGCTCCTCATGCTTCCTCGTGGAAAGACATTTTGGGGAATGGTATAATTTGGTGTAGAAGGGAACAGCTGAGCTGACACAGAGCAGAGTGTCCAAGGCTTTGAAGTCTCACTGGATTATTTATCTGGCTTTCCACTGCTCAGCTCCAGTTGCTGATACCTGCCCATCAGAAATGTCTCTCCATCATCCCTCAGCAGCCCCATTAATTTGCTGCTGTGCTTTAGGGAGATGGTTTTGTCCAGAGATGATTGTGCAGTTTGGTGTCCTAATCCCAGACCCCAAGGCAGTAAAGTTTAGCCATCAGCCTCCTCTATGGTTTGCCCTTGGTCATCACCTGTGTTGTGCTCTCTTCTCACAGCTGTAAATGAGACATTACACACTGGAGGGGGCTCTACTCCAGTTCCCCTAACACAGAGATGTGTTATGAACCCCTTTAGCTATAGAGGCAGTAACACATCTACCCATGTATGGAAGGTTCCCACATTTCTGAAGGACAAGGCTCTGCACAGGTCACATCTGGGCAACCAAAGCAAAGGGCTACTTCAGAAGATTCTGCCCAAGCAATTTCTGCTTAATATGTTTTTAAAAGCACCACTGAGGGAAAATAACATTGGTAAAAGTTCAGATGCAGATGACAGAACATGATTTTGATCTAATCCAACTTAACAAGGAAGGTAATTCAAGTGTGAACCAGGTGTACTAACAAAGGACCAACCAGTGAAACCAAGTCAACCAGCTGAAGCTGAAAAGAAAATACCATTTCAGTGTTACTCATTGAAGCTGACAGCAAGGATTTGAAGCAAAACCAGTTACCAGTAGGCAGGATGAGACCATCCACAGCCACACTCTCACTTTACATTCTCTGCATGTGTGAGGTCATTTTCATACACAAACTTCACACTGAGGTGACAAGATCATGAAAAACCATTTCCCAGGTTATCTGGTGGTTATTTATTTGAAGCAGTAGACCAAGCTCAAAGGCCAGACACAACCTCTCTGCCAGCCCCAACCCAGAAACACAGAGTCTGGCTGTGCTTGGAGCACTGGCTCCTGCTCCAACCTCCACACCAACCGACCTGAGTCTGCCCGCCGGGCCAGCGATCCAAGGCTGCTCATCCTCCAGGAGATGAGGATGTTCTAGACCAGCTGAGGAGGCTCAGGCTGTGCCCAAGATCTCTTCACATCTGTGCACAGGACATCAGTCACAAGTACCTGTCCTTAATGATGTTCTTATACTCCTGTGACCCCCAGCTCCCCTCCTGTGAAACGGCAGCACCACCCCACACATGAAAGAACTGAGATGCTCAGATGTTGGATCCTTGATTCCCATACACAGCATCAGATGCCAGGAGCTGTGTTACAGCTGCACCACCACAGGTGCTGGGGTTTTTCCTAGCCCAAACAAGGTTAATGACAGTGACTCATGGAATTTCAAGGTCCTGGCTCTGGCAAGCCAAGCATCTGTAGCCAAGGCAAGCGGGCACAGACTGCCTGGAAGCCATTCACGAGGCGTTTCAGCGCCAGAGGGGAACGCCAGGAGTGGCTGATCCTGCTGTCTGCAGGACTGTCTGACTTTATTTTGAGACATTTTCATTTCCTGATTTCTGTCTTCCCCCAAAAGAGGAAACACCAACAAACTCCTGGTGCTCAAGCTGTGTACACGAGTGGGCATGGGTAAATTCTTAAATAAACAGTCTGATTCTGAAAGCCACACAGCTGGCACAGCATCAAGCTCCTGGGTGTGACCTGTAGGATGGACATCCATCCATGGAGAAAGGAAGAGAGGCACAGGAATGTGGAGAATCTGCTCCTCATACTGGAGCCTGAGGGGGAAGCGACTACTGTTTCAGTAGGAGCACACCCAAAAATCTGGCAAAGTCACCCAAGTAGCAAGGTACACCCAGCAGAGAGGACATGAGTGACATGTCTGACAGCTGCAAGATGTCAAAATCCTGGGGTCTTGCATTTCCAGCCCTTTCCCCACCCCTGCACAAGCTTTTCTCAACTACCAGGAGAGACACCAGAACCCCCTGGAAGCTGGAAGGACAAAATGAGTAACACTGCTGAGAGGAGAACAAACAGGATGGGGAGAAGCAGAATCCTGAGATGTGAGAGCTCAGCAGGAAGGTTGCACTTCTGAGAAACAAAGCTCAGCTTGGAGATAAAGATGTAATGAACATGTCAAATGTTCATTAATGACCTTGTCCTTGGAGATAACAGAAGCAGGGCCAGAATGGACTGGACATAATTGGGAAAGCCAGCCAGAAGATCTCATGGGCACACACAAAGGCTGAGGTCAACCAGTGGAAATAGTGAGGAAGACTATGGACAACCACTGGAGAACCCCTCAACACCACCACTCAACATGAGCAGTCAAGTGGGAAAGGGTGAATATATGCCTGTTCATGACTTTCAGGAAAAACAATGAATATAGGAGTTACCTCTCAGAAAAGTAATGACTATGTATCCCTTTGCCCCACATTAAAGTCATCTCTCACCACTGTGAGTGTGGTCACCTTCATGAAGCTGTGTGCACCCTGTGCTGCAATGAAGGCATGCCTTGCCTTCCAGCTCCTACAGGGTGGTCTTACTAAGTTATGGCTCCATTATCTCAGTAACACCCCCACTGAGGGTTACCAGGTCCAAAATACAACTTACACAGCCCACAGCCCCCACACTTATCCCAGAAGGAGAAAGAACATCCAGCTTACTGATCATGGTGGTGCCCCCAGCCAGAGCAGCCTTGGTCCCTTGGAAGAAGTCATCAGCAGATGTCATCCCCTGCTCTGGCATCTGGAAGCGGGTGTGGACGTCAATCCCTCCAGGAATCACCATCCTGCCATGGGCTTCAATGGTTTTCACTCCTCCTGGCACAATCAGATTCTCTCCTATTTGCCTGGGTAAACAGGTTTCAAGCAGTGGTCAGGCACAAACACAAGGAGCCCAGTGACATCCACCCCTGAGACATCCACCCCTGAGACATCCACCCCGTGCGGCTCGACCCGGCTGGTGCTTGGGTTTTTATCCCCATATAAAGCCACACACAGCACCAGTGTACATAGCTGGTCATATTTTATTCTTCCCCTTGAAGCAGCTGTGTAATTAGGAGCAAAGTGTGCAATTACATCAGGACCTCGGGGCAGTGCTGGTGTCAAGTGGGAGGAGAGGGGACACGCAGATCACCAGGCGATCGCTGCACCCAGCGAGGCAAGAGCCGTGCCAGCAGCTTTACTGGGACCAGACAAGGGGCAGCCCAACACCTGGCTCCTGCTATCTAACTGGGATTTGGGTCTCAGTGTTGTTTTGGGAGCATGGGAAGAAGTTTTGCCTCTGTATTGTCCACTTTCATGTGTAACTATGATGTAGTCTCCGGGCAAACATAAACCCGTGCAGACACCGGTGACCAAATTCCTGATGAGACCTTCAAAGGTCTCCCAGTCAAACACTTCACAGATTTATTTATTTTTTTTTAGGAATGCAACAGCAGATGACACATTGCAATTAATTATCTGTCCCTGGCTGGCTCCTTTAACTTCCAGCCTTGATTAGCAAAGCACATGTGCTGGCTGCGTGGCCAGAACAGGAAGATTCCTTGTTTGCAACCTCTGGCTTGGCCATTTTTTCCAAGGAGTAATTTTCCAAAGAAATCTGCAATACATTTAACGTGCCAGAGAGAGCATGTTTTGGGACTGAAGACACAAGTGTGCTGGAAAGAGGTCTGAACCTCAGTCCTTGAGTTACAGGACCATTATTAACTCTGAGGGGGGTGAGACTGATCCTCCCACTATGGAATCGTAGAGGACAGCGCTGCAAAAGACCTCAAGAGGTCCCTAAGCCCATTCTGCTGCCCCAAAACAGAATTAACTGTGCCAGGCCTCTGAGCTCAGGGCTCAAAACACTTTTAAGTCAGAACTCAGTAAAACATTACAACACAGATAACTTCAAACATATGTATCACCTCAGCACGGGGCTATTCCCATGGTCAAAATTAAGCCCACCTTCAACAGTGATTTTTTTTTTAAAAAAATCCAACCCCTTTTGTTTTAAAAACACCAGCATCCAGGTGAAATGGTCATTTTTCATCACAACCCAGCACAGCTCGCTGAGACAATGTTACTCCTCACCCCCTCCGCACAGTCCTCCCACCACGAGGCTTCACTTACTTTATCAACCCATCTTCCATGTAAATGTCTGCATAGAAAGACTGGTCGTCGTTAACTATTTTGCCACCTTTGATCAAAAGACGGTCGCTCTGCAACACACAAGCACACAACAATACGTAATTATGCCGAGAGAAAGCTGACAGTCCGCAGTGTCACCGCTGGAGATGAAAGAGCAGAGAGGGACCCAGCCTCTGCATTATTCAGAGGCGCGTGTCACAACACCAGTCAACCGCTGCGCTTTCAACTGGGAAGATAAAATATTTTATTTCATCTGTAAGTCCTTTCATCACGTTAATGATCAAAAAATAATTTAAAAAAAAAAAAATGGGGCGAGGGGAAGGAGGTGGGATCCAGCAGCTTCACTCACACCTGCAGTCTGCCACCATCCCCTGCAGCACAAGCACTAAATAAACCCTTGAGGGATGCGCAACAGCCCCATCGCTATTTTTTTCCTGCCTTGGTCATATGCAAAATTTCCTATATGCACCCACACCCGGAGTCACCACTTGGCTGAGTCAAACTGCTGTCAAGGAAATGGACCAAAAGTCTGTTGCCACGGGTTACACAACACAAACAAACTCATTTTGGCCAACTTAGTGATGCTTTGGTGCAGCAGATACTTTTTCTGCCTTGCCAGAGCACTGCTGCATCTTCAGATGAAATAAGCACACACTAAAGATTTTTTTTAAAAAGCCTTATTAAAATCCCCCTCAATTAGAAGATGGCTTGGCAGGAACAGAAAGGTAATTATAATAACGAGGCAGCTATCACACAATGTGCTTTTATCACAGCCCAGGTTACATCTCGCTTTTGTAAGATTTTAGGTCAAAACCCAATTTATCTTTTTTTCACAGCGGTATCAAAGAGCAAAACACTCCACAGAGGGTAAAAGCGACTGTGATGCTCCTCCAGCTCCTCCATTTCCCCACATTACAGATGTAGAGGTTTAAGGCAAAGCACACACATATTACGCAGCATTCGGTTCACCTCAGCCCTCATATCTGCGCTTGCACTTACTGCAATTCGCTTTTTTCCACCCAAAAACGTCTTTGCCAGAAGAACAAAGCTACTGCAGCACAGCAGAGCCTGGCTGGCAAAGGCAAATGCTGAATTCAAGGGGGAGAAAGCGTGGCTTGAACTCACAGCAAGCATGTACAGCCAGTGACAACACTGCTCTTATTTCCAGCCGGGACACTGTTCATGCACCAGAAGAACCAGGCACTTTCCCCAAAGAGTTTGTAAGGAAACTGCACCGACAGATGCTGACACGGGTCTTTCTAACGCCAAAAAGGCGACATGAATTGCATCAGCTACTGATTTCTACCATTATGTCCATCTTTTATGTAACTGCTAAACACCCAAGAGATGTCGAGTCTCTCCTATACCCTCCCCTTTCTCCCTCCTCCTCCTGCTGCAACAGTTTCCCTAAAAAAAACCACAAATTACAACAAAAAACCCACCACCCAAAACCCAACAAACAAAACCCAAAGAGCGAAAACCCCAAAATGTAAATTTAGCATCTGCTGTGAATGCCAATAAGCCTGAATGAATTAACTTGGGGCGTGAAAAACCCCCCTCGCCCGACATGTTTACCGCTCCCAGAACCACTGCGGTATTTATGCCACCTCCAGCGCAGAGCCCTTGCGCGCTACCGCAAGCGGCGAGCGCGGCTACGGACGGCACCGCCAAGCCCAGTTAACGGCATCAATTAAGAGAGAAGACGGGGTAATTATATACGTCATGACCAATACAAAAAAAAAAAAGCCGCAGCCTGGATCCTTTTAATGATGCTCTGAATGCTTTGAGCGGGTCTGCTGCTGCTGCAGCTGTGCAGCTGGGAGACCAGGGGGGATCCTCCTGCTCGTCTCATCCACCTTGGAGACAAAAGCGCACGCAGTCTGCGGCCGCGCAAGGGCCTGGCGCTCAATGCGCGCATCTTTACGCTGCCGATGCGGTGAAAGAGGCACATCTAGACACACATCATCCCCCCCCCCCGCCAGCGGTAGCCTCTGGAGAGCCATTCCAGGTTTATAGCAAATAAGACCGTAATCTGGATTTCTTTTCCTCTCCCGTATCTTTCCATGGGGATCGCATCAGGGCCACGCAGCGCAAATCACAGCTCAGCCCTATGAAAAAAATGCGTCACGCTCCCTCTGGCCCGTGACAGCATCCCCGCAGCAGACCCCACCGGCGTTTAAACACGGGCATCGCTTTCAACTCTGCGCTCTCCGGTGGACGAGCACCCCCCGCTTCCCACCCTCCACCCCAAAAAAAGCGGCTGCTCCATTTCTCTCGCACCAGCCGGGTGCCACCCGTGCTCGTCCCCACACGTCGGGGCTCCACCGCGGAGCCCACTCTGCCGCCCCCCCCGGTGCCGGAGCACTCGGCTGGGTGTGACCGCTCCGCGGTACCGGGAGGGATCAACCCGTTGTCTACGAGTTGGACCGGCCCGTCAGCTCCGCGCCGGTCCCCCGCACCTGCGGGACCTGCGTCTAAACCGCTACCGCGGCCGGGCTTTACATAACGGCTCCCGCCCTTGTGTGTGTGTCCCCCCCCACCCCCCAGGGCTGCCTGGAGGAGCGGACCCAAACG
>VXBZ01009102.1:343994-353995 GCA_013399135.1 Heliornis fulica
AGCCCCCCCACACCCCGGCCCGGGACAGCCGGGGTGGGAGCCAGGCCCTGTCCAGCTCCACCTCCCGCCCAGCCCGAGCCGCAAACCCCCCACGTTCAGTGTGTCTCTGACATCCCTCAGCTCCGCAGGCTGGTACCTCATGGGAAGAAACGCGTTAAAGGGTGGGATAACCATTGGAAACCACATCTGTTCCCACCGGTTCCACACATGGGGATACCAGACACCTTTGGGAGAACTCAAATAACACACACCCGCTTCAGCCTGAAGGTTACAGCACAGTCACGGGCACACAAAGACTTACCTTCATCCCTCAGTCACGGGTGGCTTCACAGCACACACAGCACACCACAAGCTTCTCCTTCCACAGGACGTGGAGACCTTCACCTGCCCAGGCAGTCTGTGAAACACACCATGCACAGCGTGTCTGGGCCCCCCAGTACAAACCAGACAGGGATCTCCTGGAGAGAGCCCAGCGGAGGCCACAAAGGTGATGAAGGGCCTGGGGCATCTCCCCTGTGAGGAAAAGCTGAGGGAGCTGGGGCTGTTCAGCCTGGAGAAGAGAGACTGAGAGGGGATCTCATCCATGTTTATCAATATCTGAAGTGTGGGAGACAAAGGGAGATGGCCCCAACCTCTTCCCAGTGGCCTGTGGGGACAGGACAAGGGGCAATGGCCACAAGTTGGACCACAGGAGGTTCTGCACTGATGTGAGGAAGAACTTCTTCATGGTAAGGGCGACAGAGCTCTGGGACAGGCTGCCCAGGGGGGTTGTGGAGTCTCCTGCTCTGGAGACATTCCAGACCCATCTGGACGCCGACCTGTGTGACCTGCTCTGGGGAACCTGCTTTGCCAGGGGTTGGACTCGATGGTCTCTGGAGGTCTCTTCCAACCCCTACAGTTCTGTGAGTCTGTAAACCTGTGTCAGAAATTCAAACCTTCAGTATGTTACTGCACTAAATCAAGGCAGCATCTCTGCAGAGAGATGCCTATCAGGACCTTTTATGCACATTGGTTCACAGAAGCCTACGAGGAAAACAGTGAAAGGGATTTTCCTGGGTATAGGTAAGGCATCAGGAAACATTTAACTAGCTAAAATGCCAATCAGCTAATATCCAATTAGTAGCAAATGAAAAAGTAGCAAAATGTTTAATTTGTTAGCCTGTAGGGCTTTATTTTGATTTAATGATCAGACTAGACAATATTAAATGAGTATTTGTCCCTCTCCAATGCGTGCTGGAAGTTTTGACACCTCAGCATATTTTTGCTCAGAACATGGAAGACAGCATCTACATCACATTTCTAAATTTAGAGAGCTGTTCCTATTTTTCTCTTTAATGCTAGCTTTCCTCCTCTATTTTCTATCTGAACAGTTCCTTGTCTTTGTCTTCCATGTAAGAGGGAGCCTTCAGCTATCAAAGAGGAAGCAAAAACCACCACAAAGTGTTTGAGAGACAGCGTGAAGGCCCTTGGGCGGCCGATGTGCGACATCCACCACCCACCCCTCCAAGATCCAGGCCTGGCAGCAGCACAGGGAAGGAGGAACGACCACAGACGTGGGTGCAGGAGCCATTCATCCCCGGCACTGACTCCCTGGCCTCAGGCAGGTTCTTCACATTACACTAAAAGCTGCAGAACGGCAGCACTGCCAGAAGAAAGTGATTCGGGTGATGTCATCAGCAGGCTAATAATTCTAACACTGTTCTTATCTACAACGATAGATATTTAAATACTTCTTTAGAAAGTAATCCTTGCTGCTCAGGGGTCTAATTCGGGACAGCTCATGAACTCTGAATACTTTCCTCAACTTGGATCCAACTGTGACCAGGCTCAGTTAAGTAGTAACAAATCTCGAGGCAACACTCAGCTTTTCCTTCCCATCACCATAACACAAGAACCTCAGAAGCACAGAATAAAGTGAAGAGATTAAGGGCTGAAAGACACGGTTGTTCAGTATTCAACATCTCATAGCACCAAATTTACACCAGCTCCATATGACTTAATGTGCACCCAAAGGACCAGAACTGGGCTCCCAGGTGTATCTTCTGGCTTCACTCCACCGACTGCCAGTACGACCCAATCTGCTTTCCTTTTAGCTACGAGCTAAGAGGTTGTCAAAATGAATAATTTAAAAACTATTAATGTAGTTGCCAAGTGGCACATTGAGCCTTGCCAAACAACAGCAAGGAATGGATATTGCCTGTTGTAGAAATACACGAGGGGAGGTGAGCAGGAGAGAAGGAGAAGAGCTGTTGAAGCTCAAGGACAATGTTGGGATGAGAGGATCGGAACAGTCCAAGATGTAAACCTGCATCTTTTAAATATTTTTGTGCATGTGCAAAAGCTGGTTCACTCCCTTTGGAAAGATTTTATGTCTAAATTCCCCTTTTAAGTCAGAATAAGAAAGATCACTTGGGAAGTGTCATGGACAGGAGTCAGATCCTAGGTTAAAAGAGAGATCTGAACTCACTTAACTCCTCGTGGGTTTGCCCCCGGTCCAGCTGTCGTACAGAGGTCCTGGTACCTGCCCAGGTATGGTGGGAAGTAACAGGATTTCTGGATAATGCTGATGCACTCTGACTTCTGCAGATCCATTAGCACACAGCAGGCTGAGCATGCTAAAATTAGAAGGTGCTGTAGAGAACGAGCGCTGCTGAATCTTCCTTGCCAACAATTAACGAAGGAGAGTGATGAAGGATGGCTGGGCAGCCCAGCCCAGCTCCCCCACTGCAGCCACCACGCCAGGACCAGCAAGGTTGCTGCAGCCAAGTCCCACCAGCAGTAGAGGAACAGCAAAAGAACATAAATATCTTCAATTACTCTACATCAGCACTTCCAAGGGCTCTGACATCCCCCAAACAGCAGAATAGGGGAGATGTGCAAAGCCGACCGCTTGCCCAGCCTGGCACTGCCAGCCTCCAGCCTGGCACACAGCCTTGCTCTGCACTGGCTGAGCATCCCTGCCCCTCCATGGGCTCAGGGTGTGTTGGCCAGTGGATGCACAAGGTGGCCACCCACCATTTCTGCACAGATCTCAGCTGGTGTAGGACATCTTGTGCAGGCTCTGCAGCAGAAATGCATTTAATGTTAAATGTCTAAATTTGTCTCCTGGAAAGGTCTAGAGGGAAGATGGCACAAGCATATGAGAATTTCTGTGCAGAGATAATCTATGCTAAAATAAATCATCACAGGCTTAAGTAGAAATCAATTTACACCAGCTCTGAATCTTAACTTTACAGATTCTGTGGACTGCCACAAGGCACGTGGCAAGGAATTTTATTCCCACTGTGGAATTACTGGATGGCTGGGAAAAAAACATTAAGAGTCTCTTTCTCTGAGAAATTTTAATGCAATCACAAAAAAAAACCAAAAAACCTACAGAATTTCTGCAACACCCAATTGCTTTTACTCTACTGAACTCTTAAGGTTTTATCCACAGGGAAATTTTGCTGTGAAATCATAAAACCTGCAAGTTGAAATATGGGTTTTAAGATGTAAGTCAAAGAGGGGTCAGAAGTGGATTTAATGCATTCCTGGAAGTATCTGAGCTTCTGGCACTCCAACACCACCATGCTCTAGATTTCCCTTTAGACTTTCTTGCCCCTCACTCCCCATCAGGGGTTTGCTCCTGCCAAGGTCAGCGAGGGTCTGGTCAGGATGGAGCCAAAGGAGCTTTCACAAGCTCCCCCACTGGACCCTGATTTTGTGTCGTGATTCCACCCATGCCAATGGCTGCATCAGCTCTGAGTCTCAGTGACTTCAAAGGAGGTTCCCACAGATCCAGCAACCCCCTGCATCTTAGGAAGTGCTGGGAGGATTAAATCCAGGCTGATACACGGGTGGAGGAGCACGTCTGTCCTTCCCAAGAGATGACACAGCAACTGTCCAGTACTAATCACTATCAATTACAGAGGGGCAGTGTACTTGCCAATGGGTGCTGTTGCTTTGTTTTATTAACTTAGAGGAGAAAATTCAAAGTGTCATGATATGGAAATGACCAGAGAGGTCAAACATGCTGCTATGGGGAGGTAAAATCACACAACTTCTCAGAGAAATTACAGGCTGGGACTGTGAGGGGGGAGATTCACTTTCCAGACGCACAAACAGGTCGATAAAAATGTACCTTTGATCTGCAAATTAAAATTAACTTTCCCATTGATTTTGTTTCCTTTAAAATCCCAGGAAACCTTGAGAAGGTCCAGAAATAACCTCCTAAGACAGCAGTTACTGTTATAGTGTAGTATTTGGAGGAAATGCCCTGAGCACTTTGGGTTCACTACAATCTTCATTGTCCTTCACCAAGCTTGAGCTACTCCTCCACATTGGGGAGGAGACACCTCTCTTTGGGTCTGCTCTGCCATAGGTAGCACAACACACAGCAGAGGTGTGCTGTCCTCTTTGAACAGTTTGCAGCCTCATGCTGCACCCTTCCCTGTAAATACACCATCTCTGGAGCAACAGCAACTTGTCAGTGCTCCTCCCTTGATGCAGTGGAGAGCGTTAACACCTCGTGGCCCATGGGAACTGTCGTCCCAGGGCTGTTGTCACAGTTGCTTCCACTGTTTCTTAACTTTACAGTAACCTACAGGCAAAGCATCGGGCTCTCAGCAGCTGCTGCCACTGCCTGTGCCTGCCAGCTTCTCCTGCCTCTGATGCACAGGACAGGCATTGCTCCAGGCAGCGAGAAAATAGAGCTCAGACCTCTGTTCTCCCACCATGAGATTCATTCCAGAGGTGGCCAAAGAACAGAACATCTCATTTCCATGTGAATCTTACAGTGAAGAGGTTTGGTTTTGGTAGACAGCTCAGCTCCCCAATGCCATCCATCCCTTTTTAGGGTAAGAGAGTTTGTGCAGGATACACCCACCAACTTCACGTCAGCTTTGCTGCCCTCACCATCTCCCAGCTGTAACACCACCACAGAAAAGACTCAGATTTAATGTGCTACCAGAGACAGAAGTGATGTGGGGAGTTAGACACAGTCCTGCAGGTAAAAACATTTCCTANCAAGGCCAGGTTGGGTGAGGCCCTGAGCAACCTGATCTAGTTGGGGGTGTCCCTGCTGCTTCTTGCAGTGGGGTTGGACTAGATGACCTCTGGGAGTCGCTTCTAACCCTGATCATTCTGTGATTCTATGATTTCAGGCAGCCCTAGATGACTGCTCAGCACCTCCTAAAACCGACAGCTCATCTCAAACCACGTCCTTAGCTCTGCCATAAGGGTGTCACATAAAGCTGCTGGTCTGTGCCAGTCACTGTACCCACACCCTGAGATAAAGCCTGCATCACACAGTGCTGCTGAAAGACCAGCCCTCTGAACTGGCTTGGCTCCACACTGGGAAGGGAGATCTGCCCCCAGGTATTTAATTTTTCCCCCCAGTCTTTAGCCCAAGTAATCAGTTGTCCCTGTACCACAGCCCCTTGCTCCCTTCTGCCTGAGAGTGCTACCGGGAAGCTCCTGGCACAAGACCAACAGACCTTTGGATGAACACCCTCCTCCAGCCATGGCCATTGGTGGCTTTGAGAGGGATGTGAGAAGTGAAGAGGAATTTGGCATTGGTGCTGTTATTGTTGGTTTCAGTAATCAGACAAATGATTATGATCCACTGGAGGAACACGCAAGTCATCCTCCTGCGTGATTATTTTGCAAGCAATGATTATCAACACAAGGCTAGAAAAATTGCAGCCATTGTAACAAATTAAACCCAGAATTGCATTTCCAGTTGTCTGGAACTGCTTCTTTGTTTCACACAACAGTTCCATTAACGTCCCAGTCTATGATTATTTGAGCTCTCAACAACCTCCTGCTACTCATTATTTCTCTCCAGGAACACACAACCATGAGCCCGAGAGCTCTGAGGTTTTAGTGAGAAGTCCAGCAATGTCAGGAGCTCTGGGACACTGTGTTTGGGAGTGACTCACCTCCCCTCAGTTCTGAAATAAAAATACTTGCTAATCTCTGCTACTTATCTTACTACAACAGGGTGCAGTTTTGTTGGCTTGTGCTGTAGTTTATGGGTCCCTGGAGTATCCCATATGGGATGGGCTAAAAGGGATTGTGTGAAGGTTGCCTGGAGGAACCACCTGAATCACTGGAGCACTGGCAAGAGGACAATGAGAACTGGAGCTAGGAAATTCAGAAGGTATCTGGGATCCCCAGGCTTGTACTTGAAGTGTGTTAACATCTACACAGGCTCTTTGTGCAAACTCTGAATCAGAGATACCCATCAAGCAAGCACTGGCCAAGGTTCTCCAACAGATGAACACATCTGCCTCAAGACTGCTCACTGAGGAGCAGAGGACTAATGCCCTGGGAAATCACTTCACCAGCCCCCCTGCACTCAGACAAGGCAGCAAGGCAGCTTGCAGCTACTACAAAGCAGCACTGTAAGTTCCTCAGGTCCCTGCTACACGAGTACCAAACCCTGGTGTGACCCTACTCACACGCTCACAGCAGTTCATGACAGTTCACTGCCTCATTCCAGACATCCCAGGTTGGAAGATGACATTCCTGCTTGGACCACAGCGATGGCCCAGCCAAGGTCAGGACCTCGAAGCACTACATAAGCCTCAGGCACTGAGCAGGGCCAGGCAGTAGCAGTCTAGAGGGGGAATGTCACAGTTTTGGATGGGAAGCAGAAGCACAGTCCTGTCACCCAGCCCTGAGAGCTGGGCAGCAGCAGAGCTTGCTCAGATCTGAGCTGCAGACCTGTGTAAAGAGCTGCTTCAGCTGAGACCAAGAGCCTTCTCGGTGCCTCCAGAGATGATCCTAGCCTGGAATGATGAGACAGCATGGCCCAGAGGCAATAAAGCAAGGCCATGGTGGATAGATGCCTACAGAACACCCTTGACAGGATAGGCAGAGAGATTTGATTACCCTTATCTTTGCCTGTAGAGCAATATATTGCAATTTAATGTGGAATAATAGCCTTTTTTAAATTTTTTTACCCTCTGGAAAGTTAAAACCTCCAAAAAACAATAATAAAAAAATAGCTTGTCCCTCTTGCTTAATTAATTATTTCAGTGGAGACTGATTCAAGATCTTTCTATACAGTGACAGAATGGATGCCTGTGTCCTAAACCCACTTCAGATCCAATCACTGGCTAAAACACTTCCACCTATCTCCACTGCCTCCAGTTGATGGGCACCCATTCCCATCAGCACAGGGAAAGATCCTTTAGTTACTGAAACAGAGCATGGACCATCCTGTATGGTGATTGTTACACTGACTGACAAAAATCACTACTTCAGCCTCAAGATAAAGAACCAGTAAGATGTCTAGCCTATTTTGAAATAGTTTAAGCAAGTTATACATTTAAGATCGTGTAAGTTAGAGCCCCATTCCCTTCCACTTAGATTCCTATCATGTGGAAATGGTGTTTTCCAAGGGAGAACCTACTTCAGATGTGTTATTAAGTGCTCAGGGCAGAGGTTTGAAAGTAACAGGCCAAATTCAGTTGCAACTGCAACATTATTTTTCTTTCCTTTTCTTCTTGATAGACTGAGCTTTAGTTATCACCATAAACAGGTTTCTATTCACTAGACTGAAGTAAAGCCAGTTTTACCTGCTGAGGATCTAACCATCTATTCAAGATCCAGATGCAGACAGCTGGAAACCCATCAGAGCTAAACCACTCCTGCAATAACGTGCCAATCCTCAATGAGACATTTGTAATAAAACACTGCACTTACCCAATGCTCACCCCCCCCAGTACAATCAGTGTCATTAAAGCCAGTGAGAAACAACTCAGATGTTTTGCACTAGTCCATTACTTCATGCCCTCAGTTAGTAGTTAGATATGTCAATCTTTAGAGATAGAACCAAACCCCACACTTCTAACAAATGTTATTGTATTGTGCATGGACTTCTGATCTTTCACTGTGTTGTACTTACACTTTTTTATTATACTGGTAGTCTTTAAAATAATTAATTGTCTCGGAATTAATGTATCACCTGTTTATAGTAATGTCTTGCTGGACAGCACCACATCAAATTGTCCAAAGTCAGTCCTGAAAATGGTCTGAACTGCAAAGCCTCTGACTCCTCAAGCTGAAAACATACATGCCCTTTACTCCTGAGATGCACCTTGGTTAGTCCAACAAGACTACTTAATCATGCCACAGTTACTCAGTCAGTAGGCACTTCAACATGGCCAAGTCAAATCACCGGCATCTCTAGCAGGAAACTTCTGTTTGGGTTTGACAAATCTGGTTGGAGCCCCCACAGAGCACATCCAACTCCTAATTAAAAGTTGGTGCAGAGCACTCCCAAAGCCACAGCCCATCTTTGTGATCTCACCACCAACAGCAGTTGTTCACGCACGCCAACACGGCTGGACGGAGCCTCACCCTTACCAGAGCACGAAGCAGCAGAGCAGGGTCTGATCTGAGGAGGATGGGCCCCAGTAACAGGCCTGGCACCATTTCACTGGTATTTCACTGGTATTCTGCTGACATTCACCATTTCATTTAGGCATTTTCTCCTGCCCAAAGCAGGAGAAAGTGGTGAACAAGCCCACACAGTCAATTCCAGGCAGACTTCTACCCTGTGTATGAATATGTACTATGAATAAAAATCAGGAGGCACAGCCTAGAAACCGTTTCTGAAGGCCAGACTGCTCCAAAACCTGCTGAGGGACTTACTCACAGACACTCTCTCCCAGTATGCTAGAAGTTATCCATCTGCTGGTTGGTGCTTCATTCATTTCCACTCTTCCAGCCTATGCACAGGAGCCAGGGTTGTCAGAGGAACACACGGAGCGTTTCGTGGCTCAGATGTGAATACAGCTTGTTTAAATGGATTTATGGAGGAAAGCAAACATGCATGGTCAGCTGGACCTAGGGCTTGAATGGGTTTTGCCTCAGGAAGAGGATTGGTTTTATTACACCATGACACATACAGAGAGTGAGAAAACAGCTTTGGGAGTCTTAAAAGACTGGGAGGAGTTCAGTGGGTTTCTAAGAGAATGCCACATCCCTGCCCAAGTCCCAGATCCTCCTGAAGCAAAAATTCCCACTGTAGGCAAAGGCCTCGATCAGAATCGGTATTGAAATACAGCTCCCAGGGGTCACTCTGGTCCGCCCTCCCCTGGGAGGAGGGGCAGGAGTCTCCCCTGGAAGAAGCCTGCAGGGATTTGATCCCGGTAGGTGGAGGCTCATTGATGCTCTTTTACTAACAATCGCGTTTCTGATCCGTGAGCTGCATTCACTAGCTGGGTGGGGCATTTTGCTACCGTTGTGCCGGGGAGAAATCGCCTAAGAGACAAGAAAGTCGGTGTCTATCACCAAATAGGAAGGCAGGGCGGGGAAAGGGAGGGTGTTTGGGGCTGCGGGGGCTCCTTTCTTCTTCTGCCCTCCTCCCTGTGCACATACACACACCTGCAGAGAGCACACAGACAGCGTTAGGGGTCTGGCTCTGGCAGAGATGCGGCCTCTTAGAGGATGATAGCGACTGCCACATCCACGCAAGAGAAAGAAAAGCAAAGAACTGCAAGGTGGGGAGGATACCGCCCTTCCGCAGCCTATCGCCCGGTCAGGTCGCATCTCCCACACATACACACGGACCCACCTTGTCATTCAGGTTCTGCAGCGCCTCCTTCCCAGTGGCACTCCGGATCTCCACCTTTCTCCAGCAATCAACAGATGGTTCCCCTCCCTTCCCGCTCTGCCTGGAATAGACGGACTGAGCATCCGGACCGAGGTGGGCAACGTCCTTCTGTTTTGCCACCACTTTGTTAGATCCGCGGCCGACCGAGAGGGAGTCGAAGTCGATGGTCTTGTTCTCCAGGGAACCTTCCACCGGGCAGAACATGCCACAGAATTTCTGCCGGGGCTTGGGACTGCCCGAGCCCAGGTTTTTGAAGAAGGCTGGCACTTCTTCTTCCTCCCCCTGCCGCCCAGGCTGCTTCCTCTCAGCCATGACTCGTGTGGTCTACCTGCTAAGGGAAAATAGTAACAGCGGTAACCAGGAGGTTCCACCACACACACACGAAGAGAGGAGAAAA
>VXBZ01009102.1:374910-394849 GCA_013399135.1 Heliornis fulica
GCTACTAAATCTCAGCTCTGGCTGGGGAATGCAGCTCACTAACGCCATGGCAGAGGGAAGAGCCCCAGTTGAGGCTCCTGAGCTCTGTCCCTCACCCTGGAGCCTGCAGAGGCCAGTGAGATGGCTCAGGCTGGCTGTGAGTAGGGCTCCCTGCCACTTATATGCTGCGTGGCCATGGCAACCCAGGATCACCTGGGAGGTCACAACAAGAGCTTGGCATCTGCCTCAGGAGCAATCTGAGTGAGGTGAGGTTCTGAGCACAGATCTGGCCTAAGGCCTGGGCAGCACTTATGTCCCACAAAAGGAGGTCTATACACAGGGAACCTGACCCTCTTATCAGTACAGCTGATGAACTAGAGCTGCTTGGATTTCATAGAGTCATTCCTCAGAAATAAGCCTTTGCCTGACCCTGCTGAAATCCACAACTCCCAGTTGTAGCACCAACTCAGGTTACTCTAACCCACTGCCCAGCCTGCCCAGAAGCTTTGACTCCTCTCCCCAGTACTTCAGACAGATCTTTCAACAGATCAATGGATGCTGGATAGCACCCACTGCTCCTCCAGTACACTGGTGGGACCTTCCCCACCCTAAACCTCTTCGCCACAGCCTTCCCCAGCAGCTGGGGTGTCTGGCCCAGCTCCAGCACACTGTTTCATGCAGAACCCTCTGACAGCACAGCGAGGCCACAGACACTACAAAGTAGGTCTTATGGCTAACCCAGCCCTCACTGGGACAATTCATCTGTCCCAGGTCACTAGCAAATTCAGACAGAGCTGGTAAAATCAAATATATTTAGCCAGCTTTTAGAAGCTTGACCAAAAAGACACAGAAACTTACTCTGGGAAAGGAAAAAGCAGCTGGTGACTGAATATAACCACAATTCTAAGGAAGAAATGAGTGGTGCCAGCATAGTGCATCCCAATGTTAATCCAGTCCCGTTCCTCCTTAAGTCAAAAGAAGACATTTAATGGTCCATTGGAGAAAAACCTTCAGGAGGTTTCAGTTGTTCCATCCAATCAGTATGGTAACACTCTGCCTAACCTCTGGAGATCATCACTGGCTTTGTGGCTCACTGCCCCTCTGCACCTGATGAAAGCATTTCAGGCTTACCCGGGAGGTTTTCCTCTCTCCACAGGAGGTCTGGGAGGGCCGCTGGGGAACAATGCTGATCTCCTTGCTGATCAAAGCCCTAGGGAATGACTGACAGGCTCCACTTAAGGAGAAAGGATCTCACCATGACAGCATCTTCCTATCCCCTCCGTTCTAACGCACAAGTAAGTCTATAGGCTTCAGCCTATACAGACAGCATTTCCCACAGCCTCCCAGTTTGGTTCACACAAATCAGCTGTTGCCCTCGGACACTGAGAGCAGGCCCACTGCTCTCCAGTGTGGCTCCACACGGGTTAATTAACTCCAGAAACACCAGCACAGGTTTTCAGCTGTGACCCTCACAGTGCAGTTCATACAGCCATCACGTCGCCTGAGCACAGCGAACAAACAGTCTTGTCCTGTGTCTGAATGTGACATATTCATGTTGCACTTTGTCAAAAATAAGAGATTACAGATGCACTTACTGACTCAGCATGCTAACACACGAGTCTAGTTCAGTAATTTTGGATTCAAGACCATCAATCTCAATACTACACTTAATATGGTCTGCAAAAACCGCTCACCAAAAACCAGCGAGTTCTGACTATCCTTCTACAGGAATATACATTTATTAACTGCTTCACAGGTCATCAAATCTGGCCTTAAAAGCAAAGACAGACACACTACATCATCCAAATCTTCATCAAACCAGAAGAGGTCAGAGAGCACCCATCAGCATACAATTTGCTGACACTATAATTACCCACACTGGCTGAGAATAACAGAAAACTATCATTCATATTTGAGGTCTTTACACAAAAGGATTATAGAAATCCTTTTCCTTGTAAATGATGTCATTATCACTTTTCCAGAGCAGGTTATTATTTGCATTTTACAGATGGAAGACCCAGTCACAAAGACTTTCCTAGAGCCAGCATTAAGTCAGCAGCAGCATTACCCTGAAAAAATAAACCACAATCTGTATCTCTAGCCCAAGCAAAACAACCCAAATATTTGAATGACTGGAGAACAAATTCAAAGTAAGCCATGTATCTGTGTGTGTGTGTACATATATATATGTATACATATTACATATATAAAAAGGTCAAGTTCACCAGAAAGGGAAGATTGTAAAACCGGTGAGAAAAGGCTGTAAATGATGAAGCTCTGCAGCCTGAGCTATTTTGGCTTTCAGTGAAAGTGTCAATTATGCATGAAAATTTGCATGCTCAACTAGGTGTGGATGTCAAGAACAACTCACAGGCGCTTTGGGGCAAAAACCACGTTGTCCCTTGTTTGTCTGAGTACCACAAACCCCGAGTCAGAGGGTTCAGACATGGACTGGTGAGGAGATCTCCCCTCAAGCCCCAATTACCTACACCTCAATGCTCAGGACTGTCAGAACGCTTTCAGTGCCATTTATCTTCCACAGGGATTTGTCAGCTAAATATTTCTGACAGCCCTTAGCTGCTCTTTGGAAAGGTGTAACTCTTGTGCAGCAGTACTGAGCTCTGCCCCCTCCCCCTCCAGTTCACACTCCCTTTGCTCTGAGCACACCCCGAAGCGGAGCAGCAGTGATCGAGAAGCCGCTCTCACTTCTGCACAAGGCAATGGGAGACAGCACCGTTCAGCACCGTTCCCTCACTCTCACGGGTGTTTCTGCTGAGGAGTAAAAGCTGAGTAGCCAGAGCCCAGCCTGGTGAACAGGCCTGCGGGGTGACATCACACATCGTACCACCGGTCCCAGCCAATTGGGGAGGCTCCTCCGGCAGCCGCTATTTCTCACCTAGCAGGGAAGCCTATAGGAAACTCCTCCTGCGCTGGGCAGGGACACGCTCTCATTGTCCATGCTTGTCTTGCCACACCTCCTCTCCTTGCTCTTTCCCACTCCAGCGTTCACAGACACACACACAGACAGAGCACAGCAGAGGCGAAACAACCACGCAGAGCTAAACCCCGTTTCTGAGCATCAGGCGTTTGGCAGTGATCCACCTAACAACTTCCCGCTGCTCCTGGAGATTGATGCTTTTGATCCACAATTTCAGTGGGAGGAAGGAGCTTCCTTCTCTAAGGCACTCATCATTTAACTCACGGTGCTGCTAACCTCCTCTCTAGTTCTACCCCAAACACACTAGAAGCAATCTACCTCCCAGATAGACCAGTCATGTCTGTGACCCTGCCAAAAGGAAATTAAAGCTAGGGGTTACCTTCTGACTTCCCCACATCTCTCAGTTAATTTAACAAGAGCTGATTCTTGGCACACAGAAGATAAGCCCAGCATCAGATCAGAGTAAGCTGCAAAGTGCAGCTTGCAAGTGCATGCTGTTTGCACCAGAAATACTTCACTACAGCTGCCATCTAGGAGAAACAGGCACTGAGCACACAATACTGTCAAGCTATTAAAGAAATTGGTAGGAACCCCAGAAATCTCTTCTACTTTTCAGATAGTGCTCTTAAGGAAGCAGCTGGAACTGTCAATTGCTTCACTTGGAAATAGAAAGCCCAGCAAGTGGTACATCAAGCAAGTCTGCGTGGTGCTGGTACAGCCTGCTCATGCGAGAGGAGTAAAACCCCGGGGCCACTGCTCCTCCCCAGCGCCAGGGGGAAGAGCCACTCCGAGCCCTGAGCCACTCCGAGCCCTGAGCCACTCCGAGCCCTGCCCCGAGCGTTCCTGCAGCTCACTCAGACCTCGGCTGTGCCCCCACTGCTGGGTACGGGTACGGACTGACCCAGACCTCTGCCCACCGGAGCCAGAGCGCAGAGCACCGGGCAGAGCACCGGGCAGAGCACCGGGCAGAGCACCGCAGCTCCTGCGAGCTCTGTTCTGCAGAACCTCAGAGCTGTAAACACTCCTGTCTCCTCCAGCACCACTGGAGTGAACGCTGGTCACAGAGCATCCTTCAGGACCACTCCTCGGACAGGACAGTCCAGAAAACAACGCCAAGTTTGCAGCTAGCTCACTTCTGAATCTTGCATCACAGTCTTCCCTAGAAACAACACAGAGCACTTTATAACCCACTTCCTTAACAGCCACTCTCTGAGACAGACCCTCCTGGGCTTCACAGAGATCACTGGCAGATTAGCAGGGTGCAAACCCCAAGGCCCTCCCAGCGACCACACACCTACCTGAAGAGACCACCCACCTCAGGGAAGCAAGAAATGCCCGGCCAAACAAGGCAATGCGCTGTCCCAGAAAGCGACACTCCTCGTGAAACAGGTGGGGGCTCCAACAGAGGGTGCTGCCTTGTAGTCTTTGATGAGAAAGGAGAAGCATGGTGAAAACACAGGCAAATGAAACAGGAGTGCTCAGCAGAGAAGACTGGGCAGACCACAGCAAAGAACATTTTGTATATTTTGTAATATTTTTGTATTTAATTTTTTTTTTGCAGAGGAGGAAGAAGTTATTTTTCCATACATAATTTTTCTGTTGGTCNAGCAGAGGATGAAGAAGTTATTTTTCCCCTGAAGATTTGCCATACATAATTTTTCTGTTGGTCACAGATAAATTACTGTCTCCCAGCGTGTATTTATATGAATGTTACATGAGTAGCAAAAAGTAGCAAACATTCCTAGGGAAGATTTGTCTTAAAATATGGAGATTTTAATTAAAATAGTTACTTAGGAGAGAGACACAATCTAGAAAAAGGATGCACCAGCAAGTGAAAGATTCCTTCATCTACCACTAAAAGGATCCAGTGGCTGAAATATGCACTTCAGTAATGAGGAAGTCAAAGGCTCTGGCAGCTGGACCAAGTGGGAAGCCCAGCACAACTCCACACCGAAATCTCTGCAGGAGATGGGTGTCCTTGAGTGGCCTAAATTACATACCTTAACTGTAACAACTCCACTGCAGGACCTGCTGTTCTTCCCTTTCATTATAGGTACCAGAATCAGCACTAGTGGTTATTTTCTAGCCTAAAAATTTTACTAATATATCTTTAGACAACAAACTCCAAGTTTAACAACCCATTTAATAACAACCACGTAATAATAAAAACGTCTCTCTAAACACACTCCACCATCTTACTGGAAAAGCATTAGGAAGCAGTTTAATATAGAAAACACCAGTTTCCATGCCCTCAAGTCTCTGGCAGCAGCTCAAAGAGTTAAGTCACATTCACTTTCCCGAACAGAAAGGCACCACTCGCTCTCCCCCTAATGTCAGGACTAATCACGCTGAAGCGATGGAAGCAGAGGTTGGGCTGAGTCAGCTGCTCTTAGCCCAGCTGACAGACTGATTTAATGAAACTGAAACTAATTCTGCTTTTTCTCTTTCATGTGAATGCATGCAGCACTAGGTTTCCCCAGGAGCACTGTAAGGTTTTAGTTTTGTTTTCCAAGTGATGATTGAACTATATAGTTTGAGTGTCCTGGCGTTTAAATGTGGGTTTCAAGACCCAAAACACAAAGGGTTCCTCATACAAATGATGTAAAAGGCTCAGATCATACAAGCACTTGCCCAGAATCAGAATTTCTTCTTTAGATAAAATTTCTACAAGTACACATGCACACAAATGTATAAATAACATTTTTACATAAAACATAAACCACAGGATTCAAAGTCAATTCTCATCTTATGTTTGCAGTGGCACTGGAAAGCAGAGCCCAAGTAGTCCTCAGCATCCCTGCAGTCCCATGTGAGCAGCAAACTCGGCTGTCTCCACGTGTCCTAAGGTACAGGCAGAAGGAGACTTTCCCAGAGTGCAACACCAAACACTCTTCCTTGTGCTGATTCAAAGAAACCAACTTAAATTAGAAGTATTTAACAATTTTAAGTTGCAACTTCAATTCCACCAGCATGCCAAAGCACGCAAATAAATCCCTTCCCTTTAGTCTCTACTTGAACACTCTTGTACCAGAATGAAAAGAAACTTGAAGACAGAGCTCAGACTCCATCAAAATGTGTATTACCTTACTCATTTGGAACCCACTGCATTGCAACTAGAAGTTCTGAAGCACACCAGTTTTTCTTGGAACACCTGATACCCTTCTCTCAGCTGGCTGCAGAGAAACCTTCTGCTCAACCCCCTGCAGCCCCACCAACCAAAGCAGTTTCAAAGTAGCAGTCATTCAAAGCTTTAAGCCCAAGCAAGTTCCAGGCATATATATCCTGCTTTCATAATGTTTAGGTATTTTTATCTTACACCCCAGAAAAAAAATAATATTCCATTTTCACAAACTTCTGGATTTTTGACATTAAAACCATGGAGAGCCATCAGCAGGTAACCAGAACACAATGATGGTGTTTCACACCTGGAACAAACAACTCTTTGTGGAATACTCCTAGAAACAACCAGTGCTCTTGAACCAAGAACATGAGGCAGATTATCAACTAGGGTTAATGTCCCTTATTCTTTAATATTCAAATTTATCAGAATTAGGAAGATAAATACAAGTAGTACAAGGAGGATTTAACCAATTATACAAAATCTCATCCATTCCACTTCACTTTTCATATGCCTCTACATTATTTTGCCTTAAAAGTTTTCCTTAACCAGGGCTGGAGGATTTGGCACAGTTATACATTGCTGACACTGGTGATATTTTTATTAAATACTTCAGGAAAAGAAGCAGATGATATCAAATCACTAAAAAAAACCCCTTTAAAATCCCAAGCAGTCTTTCAAAAAGTTATTCCAGTCTATAAACAGCAGCTTCAATGTTCATACAACCCAGAACACAGTAGTTCCATAAAACATTACACAAACTGCCCTGTAAAAAATAAAGAAAAGAAAGAGAAGGCGCAATAGAGAAATTTCAGACAACCAGTTTTGTGAGAGCTTTAATGGCACAAAATGTTTATAAGCTACAACTTATACATGTACTGTAAACTGTATATAATGTTACAAAGTGCTAACTAATTTCTGAAGAATGCATAATCACTTTGGCTCAGTTAACTCCAATATTTCAACAAATGTCAATTAAAAAATTTGAATTTCTAACAATCTCCAGCTTTTGCTGTTTAAAACAGTGAGTAAAGATGCAGTTGCTGCAGTTAGGTTAGCCCGCTGCATTTTTAATGTGCGAGTTTATGCATTATTTTTTTTTTTCTTCATCCTATTTACAAATATTCTAGGCCAGTTTTCACTGAATGTAAGAAAAATGAAGCCTGCATTTATTTTTTTTTTTCCAAAACTGTAAACAGGTATAAAGCTTTTTAAACAACATTTATCTTAACAAAACTTCAACTACCAATAGTTGAAACCCCTTTTCAAATTATACAACGATCTGTTTCTGTTCATTGTAAAACTAGAAGTTGTAGACTTTCATCCAAAGCTCATAGTAGGGTATCAATAAATACTGCATTGTATCATAGCAAGTGTTACAGTGATCATGTACCCATTCCTCATCCACACTTTTCATATTTTTTTTTACTTTATGGCTCCTTCAAACATGGTAAGCTGTGTTGATACTCTAGCCATAAGCTTGTAATATTATTTATCAGATATTCTGGAGAATTATCTTTTTATTTAGAAAGGGGTAAATTTTTTCCAAGGAAAGAAAAAAAAAAGTGCTCCCTACTTAGTAAAAATCTATTTTCCCAATATTCCAATTTCCATACAAAACAAGGTGCTGTAATTAGAACTGAAAGTGTTTCAGCCTTTTTAGGATTGTAAAATTACGTACTCAATACTACCTAAAACACCCTTCACCACTTCCCCCATCCCTCCCCCACCTTTGGATGAAATCCAACATCCACACTTGAAACAAATACGCAGTTGTAAGCAACTCAAGTGCCACTAGGATTCACAACTACAAGGAAAAAATAAAAGCAGATGTCTTCAAACAGAATTTTTTTGTTAAGACTGTCCTTTCACCCTGAAAGCATTCTCTAACAGCACTTGGAAGTGGAGAATAAAAATAAATACAGCTTAGCAGTGGATTTATATTTATTTTTTTCCCCACTTTATGGGAGCTAACCAAGTTCTTTTAAACCAAATCTCACTTGGTATTTAGCTGCTACCTGTTTCAAGCCATCACTGCTCTACCAAATAATCAACTTTATAAAGTCTGATGCAAGCAAATAATTATAGGTAGCTGTTTCTCTCCAGACTGGCTGACTACATTTTCTTATCATTTTCTACAAGTCAGCCTACTACAGGTTTTATTTAAATGAGATTTTTGCTAGTCTTAAAATTAGCATTGGTTCCCTAAATACTTAGTATTAAAGTCTATATCATATTTTTTTTTTATATATTCATATATATATAAAAAAAGAGTATTCTATCCTTCAGAGTCATGCTACATGTTCTGAAATCCAATAAAATCTATTTAAGGACATGACTGCCCCAATGCTTTGTAACAATTTGGTACTAAAGCTTCACATTTTGAGAAGAAGTGTCACTGAAGGAGGACAAGGCTTAATGTTCCCTAAGAGAAAAGTTCAACAACGTTAGTGAGAAGTCTACCTATCATGAGACACCACGAGTGACTTTCAGATTCCACATATCCCCAGAGGAGATTGTACAGTAAACAGTGAGACAGGAATATTGAAAACTCATTTGCAGAAGACATTTCAGAGCTTTACAACTTCTGAATCTCTACACACCTGCAAGATTGTCCCCCTTGAAGAGAAGTCAAACGCTTTTACCTTCTGAAACTGCCCTTTCAGCACAATTGTAAATGGTTGCACAACAAACATATTCATACCCTTTTATACAGAGTCTAACTACACCTACAGCTGTTGGGTTTTTCCTTAATTTAAATCTACTTTTAAAAGGAAAATTTCACATTTAAAATTTTCCCTTAAGGAAACAGGTAAGGAAAAGCTTCTTCACATGCAAACAATGCAATTTTTTCTAATATTTTCTAGGCATCAGACAGGTTTTTCCTACAAGGAATAAGGAGCCGACTTCATAGAAAAGACAAGATTACAACAATTACCTAATATTAAAATACATTGATGGATTTAGTTATCCTACTTTAAAATTTATGCAGTCATTGCCTCCTGCAAATCTAATGGTGTCAGCCAATACAAGGGGCCACCTAATTTCCCCAAAAAGCTGATTGAAACTGTTTTTATTGCCAGCAATTTATTAAGTTTACCTCACAACCAGCTTGTTTTTTTTTCAAAAGAAAAGTTTGACTTTATTCCAATCGAGATTTTTTTCTTCCAAAGAGACTGTTGCTTTTATCACCAGAACACAGTCAACATTTACACCATGCACAACTGCAATTTAAGTCAGGTTGCACTAAGGAGGCAACAGCATCACTGCTAAAATGAAAACTTGCTGGTGGCATTTTGCATCGAGAGAAGCCCTTGCGACATAGAGACGGTTGTAAACTCCGTTCAGCAACTCTGACGTGTCTTGCAGGCCAAGAGGCAGGGGAATGGGAAGAGAGAGGGAAAGAATGTGGATAGCGAAACACCCCAGCAGAGTTCCAACACAATACTGAATTCCAGAGTTAGCAAAAAACCTGGATATGTAAGGAAAGGGTGAAGTCAGGGTCATGCTTAAAATGGTCTCAAGTCAAATGTACTAAATGAGACAGTAACACCTTCACAGGTCACGTGGGTTTCCAGGTTTTGCAATCCATCTTTCAATAAGTGCTGGCTGAAGGTGTGGTCAGTCGTTTTCCAATGTAGATGCTGAAATAAAAAGTATAAGGCATATGGCATTTCACAGGAGACTGTTTTCCAGCAGTCCTCACGTGCTCAGCTATTCTAATTTGTCTTTCAAGAAGTCTGAGGGGATTCTTCCAAGGATTTGTCTTTTATGAAATCACTTTGAGTGAGGTTTTCAGATGAGCCTAGAAGGAGCGACGCTATCGCCGTGCAGTGAGAGCGCTTCCAGTCCCAAACTCATCTGAAAACCCCAGTCCACAACTTCTGGCATTGTTTGGAGCCTACCTGACACAGGGGCCCCTGAACTGCTGAACACCACTCACAGATAAAGGTAGAACAAAATGCTGCCTCTAAAGGGAGGGGGTGAGCTTTAAAACACTGAAGATCTATGCAATGCTGACCTCTAACAAATAAATCCAGGCAAGATTTAATTCACTACAGGAATACAAAATTCTGCCATAGTACAAATATATTGCAATCATTTCTTGTAAGTTATCAAATAAATTAGGAGAATAGAATACATGAGAATCAAGATAGACACTTGAACTACACTCCCAGAAAGAAATATAAAGCTAAATAAAATCGTATTTTGAGTACAGAGAAGAACAGAAGATGGATGAATAGACAGCAAGGACCTGAGCAAGCCTGAAGATGATGTTGGATTACACAGGCAATGAAAACACTGCTGAGCAGAGTTGAAGCTGATCTTGCAGGGCACATCCAGTGTTTCATGTACCTTTCTTTAAGTATTACAACTTTCATTTTCAGTAATATCACACAACTGGGTCATTAGACACTGAAAATTACAGAGTATGTGCCATACACAGAGAACTTGAGCATCATTACTTGTACAGTGTGGTTTTGTAAGGGTTAGTAAAGGTTACAGCAGTTTTTCACCTATTCTATTTGTACTTATTCTTACTATAACTTGAACCACTTAAGTAGAAGGCACAAATAATCAAATGGCACATTAGAACTTCAAACGTTATTTGCAATTTCAGGACAATTAATGCATTTTCAATATAAGAAACTGGATCTATTCTAGAAATAAAACAAATTAACAGTTGCATAGTTTCAATTTCTGCAAAGTTTTCCTGCATTTCAAAAAGTGCAACAATCCCACATCAAGCAAGGTGTAACAATACTTTAGGTAACTAAGGTAAAGCCCTTTTCAGCAGTCACCTGACATACAAGTAGAAAAGCAAAGCCAGATGCAAAGTTTGAAGTGAGAATTAGATTAATACTTACCCTAGTCCCAAAGCCAAAACATGAGATATGAACAGAGATGGAATGAAAACCTTAAGAAATTCTGCAGAGAAAATGCCACCTTTTTTCATTGCTCCACTTTTTCTCATACTTAAAGACACTGAACGCTTAGGATGTCTGAAATGAAATTCCCTGAAAGAAGAGGGGGAGGCAGGGAGGGAAAAGTCAACATTTTTTGTTTTGCTGGGTTGTTTGGTGGTTTGTTTTTACACACAAATGCACACAGTAGAAACATTTTGTATTTATTTAGAGCTAGAGATCAAAGCAAGAGATCCCTTACACAGAGTAAGGAATCAAAGAGAATAGTAGGAGGTATTGTGGAGAGACCACTTACACAGACAGTATAGAGACAAAGGGAGTGGTAGCTGAAGAGAGAGGTAGGTCCGAGAGAGGGAATTTCAGGATGTGATTTGTTAGCAACAGCCTCATTTTTTGTTCCAAACAGAGATACAGAAGTCTGCCAGATTTAGACAGCATCCTCTATTATAATAAAAATGCTTTGCATTCACAGATCTCAACGTTTCCCCTTCCGTGGATGAACATTACATATTTTACATAGAAAGAAAAAAAGGTACAGAGAATTTAGGAGACTTGCTCAACACTGTTCCATTCAATATACCAAAGCTAAAAATCCCATGAATCCCAGCTCCAAGTACCCAGCTCTCCCAGTAATTATTCTAATTTTGTCCAAAAACCTTGTAATCAGCTTGCTGTAGATTTGTATTACTGTCAATAGAAATGTAATTGTGTTGCTATTATGATTTTCATACTTCATCCTTTCGACTTCTTACAGCCTCCCCAAAGAAAAAAAAATCTACCTTCTTCTAAGATGATTTTATTTGGAGAGCCAGATTAATTCCACACAATTATGGCCTACAAGTCTCATCTCCTTCATATAAAAGGATATTAATTTAAAAAAAATAAAGAGTGTAACTCACTTGGGAGGAATGTTTTCGGGCCTACTTGACCAGTCTGACACCCAGTCAGCGCTTTTCTTCAAAACTTCCAACTCTTTCTCTCCTTCTACTGCTTCTTCTTCAGACTGAAAACAGACATGAGACAAGCCTTGTAACACTCAATTAGCTCCTCCTTATGATCTCAAATTGAGAGCAACAAGGACAGTAAATTGATAAGCACCAAGTGGTGGCACCTGATAAGCAAGTGTTCTATGACTATCATAATTTGGGAGAGATTTTACATGTTAACAAGAGGACCTGTGGAACATACCACGAGTTTTATTACTATATCCAGGACTTAGACATCATTGCAAGTTGTTTGGTTGCTTTTTTGTTTGGTTGTTTTTTTTTTAACTAGCAAGGGATTATTTTAATCCTAAATGTTATAAAGCAGCATTGTGAAAAAACTATTAAAGTTTTTACAAATGGAAAAAACATTAAGCTGATGGTATTTGATGTGAAGCATACAGAACATAAAGCACAGCAAGACAGACAAAAAGGTTTCAAAAGCAGTCTTTTCACTTCTTTAAAGATCTTTAGTCATTTAAATTTTTATTACTTGAAATACCCAGCTTCTACTTGGTGCAACCCAGATGCAGTAGGGAAAGACAAGCACTCATACAAACATCTTGATCCAAACCTTCAATATTACATCACTGGATGCAAGTGTTACACCAGAGGAAACAAAATCCATTAGAAAGACCAGAGAATGCCACTGCCTTGGGCACAAATTTCTCCCTGATACTAAAACAATATTCAGTGACCCTTAGTAAAACAAGATAACCCACTTCCAACACTGCAGTGGGAAGGAATGCACAAGGAATCAAACAGGAGAGTCACAGAGGTCAGATGGCAGGCCTGACAGCTTCATTTGGACCATCCCAGCCCTGGAGGGCAGAACTGCAGCAGTCCTACTGTTCAGCCAGGTCTTTGACAAAATGAACTGCAAGGTTTCACTCTCCCAGAAATACTTTTTATTTATACTGCTGAAGACAGCACATTCTATGAAACAATCCAAGAGCTCAGCATTAGTGTCCTCTCAGTTTGTATTATGGAGATTACTCACTATCATGTGAGCTGACTTATCTGTAAAGCAATAAACTGAACAACAATCTTGTGCTGGAACATAAACATTTAAAACACAGAACAGGTTTGACACACAGTGCAAGCAGAGTGTTAAACAAGGACAGCTACTACACAGCCACTTTCTCAGCTTCAGAGAAGGAGACTCGATCTTCCTTCCACTCTGAAGTTATTAAACTCTACAAGTCAAACTTCAATGGATACAGACTAAGTCTAAACAAAGTTTACTAACCCTGCATTGCTTTTAAAAAATAATATATTAAAACTTTATTCTGAAAACAACCTCTTCAAAGAAAAGATAATTTAGTTAACCTGACATAAACTTGAGTGCTAGTATTTACTATACCAATTAGCAGGGAGGTACTATATGAAGTCCTAATAGAAAAGGCTGAGTAAAAACCTAAAGCAACAAAGTTCAAGTAAACAGCCTTACCCTTAAAGGTAAGGGACTAAGGGACACCTTAAGGTAAGGGAACTAAGGGACACCTCCAACTTCTGAATAGATGAGCTTTATATATTTGCTTGTTCTGCAGGTAACAGGCAAGTCCAGGGTTTCACAATGGATAAAGGAATACCAGAAAGCAGTAGTTGAATGCATTTTTGTAACATTTTAAGCTTTCTGACATGACAGAGAGGTTGCTCTACCCCTCAAATACTCCCAATACTGATCTATACAACTATATGATCTATATATAATGATTAATCAAGAACATACCTGAGAACTACTGTCTTTACTTGTGTGCATTTCCACATCAAAAGTTATCTGTCCATCCTCTTGAGGTGAAGGGCTAAAGGAAAAATGATTTCATCAAGTCAAACTACTGTGTTACCTGAAGAATCATTAGTGCAAATAACACCTCAGTTGAATCATTTCCACCTGCATTCTGCACACTATTCAGGGTAGACTAAGCTACCCCTCAGATCACAAATATTAGAGAACAAATGTTCCAAAACTCCTCATCTTTTGTTTTCCCATTCTCAACAGAACTGACTATCCTTCCACTGAAGCAAAGAAAGCATTTCCCAAACCTTAACTGCTACACAAAAGATGTAGATCTCTTCCTTCTTTTAAGTAACACTGCCAGTACTGTGAATTATACCTTTTTTACATCATTACAAGTGGAAACATCACATAACAAATCACCTTTTAATGACTGACAAGAACATATATTCCTCTTGTTAATCTTACTTTAAATATTAAAAATTTGGTAATCTACTCAAGAAATTAATCCACTATCACACCTGAGGCAAGGAAATACTAGCAAATTCAAGCCAGGAACAATACAGAACATTGAATCATATGCCAATGCAGGTCAGTCTCATTAAAATGCTATGGGCATCCTTTTAATCAGAGCTAAGCTTCTAGAAAAAAACATTTATTTTAGAAATATCAAAAGGAACCCAAAACACCCCATTTGAAAGCAACTTACTGTTTACAACTTTTCAAAAAGAATGCAATATATCAAAGTACACCACACCTTCCCACCCACCCCTTTTCCTGCATGCTACTTCAGCTATCAGAGAGGAAAAGGATTAACAGAAAGTTAGTAAGTGGAACAATTAAACTTAAAAAAAGAAATTCTGTCTTCATTCACTTAAAACATTGGCAGAGATTGAAAAAATCCGATGCCAGGAAAAGAAAAGGAAACCATCATCTAGCAAACACTCCTGGTTGGACTGGAATGTCCTGACAGCTAGTTTCTTAGCAACAGAGGTGGAACAAAATTTAATGTCTATAAAATATTCTATAAATATAACCATTTTATTTTAAACCCTTGGATGGATTATTTTCACACAGTCTACTACATTATTACTAATAAGCCAGTAAAATTAGAATTATTTTTATACCATGTACACTTTACAACAATGTGAAATCTGTGATGTTGATATCACTTTACCACTCCTGTATCAACGAGGTATTTTTCAAGAGGTCTGATTTGACAGCCAGTTCTCATGGGCCACCAAGTGCTCCCAAATACTGAAGCATGACAAAAAAAGCCTGAGAAAAAGCTTTATCCCTCCATTAACATCTACAGGACAAAACCAGCAATAAACTCACACAGGAGAGCAAACATTTCTTTACCTGTCACAGTGGGAACTACCTCTTGAACTGCTCTGTCCTGATTCATGCTGGGCATCCAGAAGAATCTTTTCCATGTCTCCATTGTGGATGGAAGATGATGAAGGGACGTGCTCCAGACCTCCATTTTTCCCATTGCCATTCTCGTTACTATTGCCATTGCCATTCATCTGTAGCTCCACCCAGGAACCTGTTGAGCCAGCCAGACATCATTTCATTAAAAGCAGTGGAACTAAAACTCATTTTAGGTTTATCATTTACACACAGGAAAAGAAAACCCAACCCATGAATATGGTGAATCCAGATAACGTACACTCTGCTGGGATAAAGCTCATAAACATGGACTGAAGACTAGAGAGACATGGCTCTTCCTCTCATCAACAAAAACACCCAGAAAAAGTTACCTTTTCCTGCTACCTTCAAGAGCTGGTAAAAAAGCATCCCCCTTCTCAACTATTAATATTTAATAGGCCACATTTCCCTCTGCAGTCTACAGCTTCAATTATCTATGTATCACTCAATTACAGGAGTCACCCCACTTCCCTGTTCTACTTCCAAGTCCCTGTTTGGAACAAAGTTTCCAGCCCCTAGCCCCCATTCCTCCAGCTGCAATTTCATCCTTCTTCCCTCTACTTTCCCAGGGCCCTGAAGCAAACCCTAGTTTTTATACTCATTAGGCAGACTGCCCTTTCAGGCCTCATTCAGCTTCCTTTGCCCTGGCCCTCTAACCACCACCCCCAATTCAATGCCACCTCTCCTATTGTTCATTAGGGTCACACCACACTTCAAACCACCAGAAATAAGCTTGAGGTAGGTGCTGTGTTTCCTTACACAGCTACAGGACCATGCTGACACGTTAGATAAAAATATTTCACTGCTAATAAAGCAAACCAGTAACATGAGAAATCTGGATAAGCATAAGACCAGTTAATAGTTCCAACACCATGACTTCAGCCTCTTTTTTCCTGTTTTTCCTTCCACAGCTGTGTAGTAGGGATTTACTGTTCCTCTGCCCCCTCCTTTTTTTTTTTTTTTTTTTGTAGTTCTAACTATGGGCACTGAGATTTGACAGAAGAACAAGAGCACTGAAGATAAAATCATCTGCTCAAGAGTTCATGTACTCTGTCCTCGAGACTTTTATTTTTGTTTTCACATGTCTTCACAAACATTTGATGTGCAGATTAGCTAAATGCAAAACAGTATTTTTGTTCATTAGTAACATATTTCACTTCATAGGTTTCTGAAGTATTCTTAACTCCTCTGATGTCATGACAGGTAAAGACAGATTTCTTCCATTCTATCTGTTCCAAATCTTTAAATACACTCCCCATCCAAATGCAATTCGACCCTTCTCGTTAACACATAAAACGAGACTCATCTGACCCTTCAGACACTTTATTAGCCATGTGTATGGAGGGAAAGATCTCCAATTTCCCCAAAGCATACTGTTTTCTTGCAATATTGATTCCCCTTAGTGGTCAGATAATAGTTTCACACATTATGTCATCACAATACCCATGTAAGCCAATATATGCCACCTGAAATTGAGCACTTTCAGGTTTTCTGTGTTTGGTGCTATTTTAAGTTTTGACTTGTTCACTACTGAAGTAAGAATATTAACAAAAAGAAAAAAAAAAAAGAGCCAAAGATACAAATACAACAGCTGAAACTGCTTTTTAAACATCACTTGCACTGATTCTAAGTTTTAACACTCACTTCATTACTTCTGAAATGCACCTCAGAGTGCCTGCACATATTTCTAGAGCAGGGTTTTGACTCTGGGAACTTTACCAGTGACACAGGGAGGGATGTATGTTGTAACAAGTTCACGTATTTTCACCTTGATTTTGTGAAGCTGAAATGGAGTTTATCCTTAGCACCAATTATTAACTGTACCACTACACTGCTGGCCGTGGCAGCATCATAATCATCAGAGTCCCAGGGGTTTACAGCCTGGCTTCCCCAGGCTGTATTCACTAACAAGGAATTGAGGGTGTGCACAATCACAGCACGTACACCAGCTGTACTACACGCTGGGCTTTTCGGTTAACCAAGTGTTAACTGGGAAAACGCTGCCTTTGATCAGACTAGGCAGCACGAGACACAGAGAGCATATTATTTCAGATTTACAGTAATTGTTGGTGTCTGAATTTCAGTATAAAAAGGCCATGCTGTAAGAACCACACCAGGAAGGTACATCTGCCTTGTAGCAACAGCTTTACAGCAAGAGGCCACACCTGCAGGAAAGCAGGTGGCAACTACAGTTAGAAGACAGTTAGGCCATAAAGCTGTATGTTCCCCAATAACCATTCTGGGCTAGAGAGCATCAGTTGGGAGAATTATACTGCTCAGGATATGAGAAAGCATTTGTTATTGAAAAAATCAGCAATGAGTGGCAAGCAATGTGAAAAGAAGAGAGGGCAAAGGTGCAAGGGGGTGTCTTCCACTAACACAAGCATGGGAGATGACCAGAACTGGTTGCTCTACTCTGCAGTTACTAAATACACCTCCAGATCAGTGCAGATTATGGACAAATAAAATCTTCATTAGGACTGACCAAACTTGCTGTTTATCTAAAATGTGTTGTTACCATAGGAGGAGGAACACATATTAAACTGTGAGTAAAGAGTCCCAACAAGTCGAGCAGTAGTTTACATGACAAGCAGCACGTTCTCCATCTGACCTCACTTATAATGAGTCAAAAAACATTCAAGGAAGCATAATCTGACATCAAGCTAAAACATGCTGCATACTCCCACTGGCACTCACAACCGGTTTGGGAGGGGGAGACAGACAGCCCTATCCAAAGACTCCCATTAAAGGGACATAAATCTCTTGTCTTGGAAAAGAAGCACAGGAATATCTTTGAGAATTAACTGCCCAACTAAGAGAAAGAGCTTTTTGCCCCAAGCTTTTTTCAAAGGAAAGGAAGTTACACTAATCACCCACATGGAACTTGTAATTTTCCATGTTTCCAACCTGACAGTAAACATGGTAGAATTAAGAATGAAATAATTTAGAAATATGGTAGAACTCTCCTCCCTTCACAGCTCACGTAACACACACTTTGGAGAGAAAAAGAACCCCAAGTCCACAGCTGCTTACATGAATGGCATTTTTCTTCAAAAATAGTTTAAAGTTTGGCAATGCCATAAGGGTAATTATTTCACTATGAACTGATATGCTGCAATTAGTTACATGTTTTTCCCATAGAGGGGGTCTCTTTTTATTTATTCACTCTGAGTGGGAACTATCAAGAATATATAAATAATACATATATATACAAAATAGTAGCTCACAAGAACTTTGAGCCACAGTGAACTTCAATAAACTAAGAAATATCACTTCTACAATGAAGTAAAAAGAAGAAAAAAAAAAGAGAGAAAAGAAAGCTGTTCAGATTCCCACAGCGGTAATTATTAAGCAGATTTTCCATGACAGAGCTAGACGAGTTCCTGCCTGAGGTGGGATTTCTTCTTTTTGTCAATATATAACCACACTTCATAATAATTAAAATATAGGAAGGATCTAGAATTCTCAGAGCAAGCCTTTTTCTTTACTTTTTTCTTCTTTTTTTGTGAGCCCATCAAAACATAGATTTAGTTGCCAGTTCTATTCCCAGGCCTTCTGACCCTTGATTCGAGTGCTAACGGATCTTTGAATGAACGGCCCTAAATACAAACAAATGACATACAGAACAAAATGAATAAGTGCCTAAGCTCATTAGCCTGAAGAGGTTCACTGAAAAGCTTATATAATGGCAAAAAATGTACCTATAACACCAAAGCATTGTGGAGAGGCTGAACATCTGAAAGCAGGACTAAGCCTCCATGGAGCTGATTGGCTGCATTTGTTTTGTTCACCCAGCAGAGGCTATCAAACATTTCCTCTCATACCTTGTGCTCACCACCTTCAGTAATCACATTGATTTCACTAAGCCTTTACGTGCTGACCCAGCAGTAAGATCTACACGGGCAGATCCAGCACAGGCTTACAGTGCATTCATCTCTTGTTGCTCCTATCTTACAGCAGATTAACGTGTCCCACTGAGTAAACACAGGAACCGAAAACAAAAAGGAAATATTAAAATATAGAAGCATCAAAGGTGGCAATTTCGAAAGCAAGCACTGGGTTAGGCACTAGGCATGTTGCAACTTCAAGACAGTGCAATCGTTATTCAAGCGTGCTAACAGCCTGGATAACTTGCTAAAACACCTATTTGACTGGGGTGAACGTTGTTGTAAACGGGCATCGTTATCAGGAGATGTAGATTGCCCTAACGCAACGGCAGCGTTATGAAATGGCCATAGTTTATTCTTCTTTAATACAATTCCCACTGAGTTACAGGAGATCAACCAACCAATGCATTTCGTGGTCGCTTGAACTTCACTGTAAACCACGAAGGTAACGGTTAATCATTAATGCAATTTATTCCCCTCTTTAACTGCAGTATCCTTACCAGCGACAACCAAACGCACACTCACACTGAAGAAGCCGTTTGAAACGAGGGAAAAGCACCTGCCAAGTAAGTACGAGAGAGCCCACAAACCCCGACGTGCCTCCCTAGTGTTACCCTAGAACAAAAGGATGCAGCAGAGCAGCTGACAGAGATGCCGGATATAGAGGAAAAGAGCTCACGTCAGTGCTATTGACTCAGCCACTGAATAAACTCATTCCCACAGTCACGCTCCTCCCCCTCCCCTGCCGTATCCCCATCTTAGCTGTCAGCATCAGCCGCCGAACTAACTCGGTTTAACCGCGGAACAACCCCGCTCCTGCTCTGCCCGGCTCGCACCCAGCCACGGCGGTAGCTCGCCCCTCCGGCGGCGCTCACCCTGCCCCATACACCGCGGCCCAGAAACCCACCGCCCGCGGCCCTCCCCACAGCGCCCCGGGGCG
>VXBZ01009102.1:395554-434400 GCA_013399135.1 Heliornis fulica
CAGGCCACCAGCTCAGGAGAGTTCCCACAGGAGAGACTGCAGCAGATCCACCACCTGCCTCCACCACCATAGAACCAGGCTCAAACGCTTCTGCCCCTCTCATCAGCCTTGCTTTTAACTCAGACAGCTTTGAGCCAACGAGTTGGTCCGTGAAATATAGTTAAGACACTGAAAGAACTAATGGCTTTTAAGATTAATAGCCATCAGAAATGATAGTGTTTAGCCGACAAACCGTCCTCGCTCAAGGCAGGTTTTTTTATTTTTGGCAATTGCAATAGAGAAGGTGGCATCTCTGTAACAAAGTCTGACTTGTTCTTAACTGGGATGCAAAAGAGTTGCCACAAAAAGTGAAATTCTCAGTATGCTGAAGTTTCCTTTCAATATGAAAATGAAGAGGCAGCCTCAGGCTGTTTATGCACGTGCTGCCATACTGAGAACAGGACTAAGGCTGAGTTTCCATGGAAGAGACTTGGAAATGTGGCAAGACAGGGATACAAACATCTACCATCACCCTGCTGAGGCTTCCTCAGTCATACACGAGTAGTTTCTGTATCAATTATCTATTCTAACTAGCTTTCATTAAGTGATCTTATATAGAAATTAAGTAACTTCATTCTAAATTACTAATTTAAAGACAAAAGGCAAGCGAGAGGAAAAAAGCCTGCATGGGTTGTCCCATACTGGAATACCAGTTTGGAACATTTTTCATCTTCTGTTCATCTGTGTTGACAAGTGTCCAAACGCTGAAGCGTGGACACGTGAAATCTGCCTTTCGTAACGCTGACCTTTCGTACCAAATCCACTGCATACCCTGCGTGACTGCACTGAAGGTCTCATCTTGAGGGAAATCTGGATGACCCTCAGACATTGCTGGAACAGAATTAGCTACATGCACCAAAAAAAAAAGCAATAATTTGAATACCTTAATAAAATAACTGCTTAGAGATAGAAGGGCTGCGGATACTATTCACTTGCCTAGGTAACTCCATCTGCTGTGCAACCTGAACAATCACAGGGTAACATCATGAGTATGTCATCTCCATCACTCCGGAAGCATTTGCCATAATCCCCGTGGCATGAATATTTATCAGTAAAGTGGGACTATTAAAAAATCTGAGTCAGAAACAAATTGATCAAGATTATAGCGTGAGTCAAACACGGAGCCAGAAATAGCATTCACAAGTCCTGACTTTCAGCCCTGTGCACTAACCACTACACAGGTTCCTTAAGGCAGTTGAATGATGTAATTAATGTTTGTAAAGTAATTTGAATCCTTGGATGGAAAACGCTGTGACAATAGCAAGGTTGGAGCGACAGAAACCCACATGTTAATGGAAGAGAAACAATGGCTCTGAATTCCTGGGACAGGTCTTTTGTATTGAGGTGCAGTAAAAAGGCTTTTCTTCTAGAAAGGTGTGAAAGTCCTTTAAGTTGGTGGAAATCAAACAAGTAATGAGCCCCCCAGTTTATCTGAAAGACCTGAGCCCAGTGAATCATTTATTCTCATGGTTCTAATGTGTGCCAAGTGTTTGAAGAGAATTAAGAACAATCTGAAGTCTTTGGTGTGCAGCAATGATATCTATTTTCTTCATTCAGTACTTCTGTATGCCAGGGGGTGTGGAGCCATGTCCTTGCTAAGAGGGCTGCCACCCCAGCTTCCAGCCAACACAGGGGCAGTCTTTTCCCAACACGCTTCGGGCTGTTCCCTTTATGCTGGAGGTAGCAATGACATGTATTAGAAATGCTTTTTTTGTGTTGTATATTTAGCAACTGATGAAATGTACAGACCTTGCAGACAACTGGTGATTCCAACGATGACTTCGAGGGACAGTCACATTTAACCTCATTCCCTTCCATTTTTGAAGCACCCACCCTTCCTTGGTACCATTTTGCTGCCTTGGGGAGAGCAGAGACAGAATAACTTGCATCAGAACAACCTGTGAGTGCTCTTTTCCTGTAAAGCAGAATCAATATGTGAATCATTTCCAAAAGGTCAGGGGTATTGAAGTTCAGGGGTAGATCTTGCAGAGAAAGGGAATTCACACCATGTCAGCTCCATCACAGAAGAGAGAACTGCTCACTGTTCTCAGTCCAGCCACAGTGATCGCTGTCTCCCACTGCTCATCGTTAGGAGCCCAAACCTTCCTGCACCATGTGAGGAAAGATGCTTGCAAAGAGCAAACACACATTATTCAGTCCACTGCATCACTACACAGCAACCCCAGCTCCCACCCACCTCTCCAACACAGTGCAATGCCCCAGTCCTTCCACTGACACCAGCCAGGGACACGGGAAAGGGGACAAGGAAACATCCCACTGTTGATTACAGCAAGAAGCATAATTTGTGTAGTAGCAGCCCGTGTACCTTCCCTACAGCTGAGGTGAAGAGCCAGGGACCCACACACAGGAACTCAATTCCTTGCTACTGCATGGCTAAGAACACCCCATTCCAGAAAGATGTTGGCATCTCACCATCCAGCAGCCCCTCCAGAGGGGAAAACAAATATGGTTTCCTGCTTATCAGCACTAGCTGAGATAAAGAGACAAAGTGACAAAGTAGAGACAAAGAAAAAAGTAGTACATGTATGAATTTTAAATGCTGGGAAATGGAGGGACATGGAACTGGGCTGCACCCCAGTACCATACCAGTCAGATAATCAACCTACACAGAGCATTAACTGGAATTGCCTCATCAGCCCCTTCCCAATCACATCACAGAACTAGGGGAATGGGGCAGTAGGGAAGGGATCAGCATCCACAGCAATATCTGTAAAGAGATTAAAGGGGAGGCACAGGAAAGAAAAACCCACCTGACAAAGTGTGTTCTATGCGTACTTTTATTAATAAAATATAAGATTTACAGCATATGTCAATGGACAGTGTGCTTAGAGTCACCCAGCTCAACAGTGTGCCACCAAAGCCAGAAGCTGTTTTCGGTGAGGATAACTTCACCCCCAGATGACATGCCAGGCATCACCGCTACCCACAACCGACCCCCCCTTCCCCAGCCTAGCTCTGAAACCCCGGATTCCATCGGTAGGGGCACAGCTGAGGTCCCAGAGGCAGCTGCTTGACCGTAGTATTGCTAGAAGGCTGCGCCGTGTCCTACGTGCATCTACCTGTGCTGTTCCTCTCGCTTCCTTCGGGCCCGCGCTCAGCGACAGGGCAGGCATCCACGATCGCTGCACCGTGCACACAGTGGTCCTCATGCCATGACCCTCAGTCCTCCTGAAGAGTGATCATTAGACCTGCACATTCTTCACAAAATGGAGATGAATTGTACCAGCTCTGATGCAAATGAAGCATCTAATTACCTCTCTGCCCTTGCGATAAGAGTAAACCTCGGCCCTCCTCCTGTCAACACCTATACACATGATTAACCTTACTCAACAAGTAGTTTCCTTGAGTATTAGCAAGTACAGTCATTTGAGTAAAGTTAGTCATATGCTGTGTAAGGAGGAGTAGGGCCTGCTGGTTTATTCACCCACTGGAAAACAGTTGCTGTCCCTGGGGCAGTTAAATCTTTTACAAGGCTAACAGGTGAAAAAAACAAAGGTAAAATCCTTACCAAGGCTCATGGTCAGGCATGCATGTTACAAGACAAATACTGTAGTAAGAGAACCCGATCTAATAAATATTAGAATTTATACATTGTCAAACCACTGCACAAAGACTTAAAGAAATAAAAGTATGGTTGCAATAGTAAGTCTTGTTAACAATCTCTAACCCAGCCATAATTTTACAGCAGAAACAGTATCTTAGTTGATCAAATAATAGAGGCATTATAATAAACTACCTATAACTAAGCCACAGAATTAATTTAAATATAGGTAACCAAAAAGTGAAAATTCTCCCAGTCACAGTAAGTTCACGACGACTTTAAACTTCATTCTGAACGTTCCCATGAAGGAAGAGTCAAACTAAAACCACAACTGACAAAAAACATCTGGAGGTAAAAACTCATGAGCCTTATAAAGCATCAACATCTCGTTCATCTTTGGATAAGCCTTATTTGCTGAAGAGTTTAAATCTCTCAAACGACTACGCACACTTATTTCATGCAGCTTCTGTACTCCACGTATTTTTCCCGATCGCTGCACCGTGTAACACTTCCAGAAGTGCAAAAGCCAAAAGCCAGGAGAAACACTTGCATGGTAAAACTACATTTCCACTCAGTCACGGATAGCAATAAACCACAGAGAGAACAGAGCATCTCGGAATGCAGGGCGGCGGGTACCCGCGCAGCCACGGGGTGTCTCGTACTACATCATACCGCCAGACACAGATTCAGACAACTTTTTCAAAAGCCACAGGGGACTTGGTACTCTAAACAAGGCATTGAAGGTATTGTATCCTAAACCAAGGCATTAAAGAAAGCAGGGTGAAAGTGAACAATAAGACATTAGTGCCACACAATGGATTTTAAAACCTGAAGATTCTATCCCTGTTCCAATTTAAGCAGTAGTTTAATAAAAAGACCCTTCAGGGCTACTGGAACAGTAACTGACCTGTTCAGATGATGGCAAAACCTGACAGCAGTTTATGGTTTGGAGTGGAAGCGGCCAACGCGTTCTAGGGCTGGTGGTGTCATCCGTGAATGGAAGCAGACACGTGTGAAATCCCTCCCTCTCTTCATTCCCGTGAAAAATAATTAATACCGGTTAAAATCATTACAAAAAACATCATTTTATTTTCATGCATCTAAGGTAAAACACAGAGCATTTATATAAAGAGGTAGATTAAAAAAAAGAAAACAGATTCTCCATTCTTTGTCACTTTTATTCAGTAGTTTGTTTGTTGGGTGGTTTTGTTTTTCCTTATTTTTCTCTTTTTTGGTGCCAGGCATGGCAAGGAGTGATTACAGTCAACTGTTTATTAAAACATTTGTTGCAACACAGACCCCCTTTACCACTGACCCCAAACGGACCCATTTCATGTGCTTTATTTTGGTTTTTTTTGTTGGTTGGTTTTTTCTCTATACACCACCACCAAGGCGAGGTGGATGGGGATGAAAGGGAAAGGGGGAGTCCAGGAGGCCAGAAGGAGGAGGAATGCTACAAGCCACAGCAAGAATGAGCTGTATTTAATAAAAAAAGGGGGCCACGAATGATACAGTAATGAGGTTACACAATTAAATCCCATAGCATGATTGAAGGCTTTCCCTGTGTTTGACGTCATCACAATGGAAGGCATTAAAAAGTGGAGTAAACCGATGTCGAGACAGTCCAATCTAGTCCATTAGGCAAGATGGTGCAAGTAGTCATTTAAATTAAAAAGTGCCCTATCCTCACCTAAATGGCTAGCAGACATGGAGAAGAACGCAGTGACTGATCAGCAGAGCTTTCTCCATGTAGCTATAAAAGTGTGTTGTCATATGGCACATTTTAAAACACTGGAAAGGGGTGCCACAATGGACCTCATTCTCTTTCATTTACAGGTACAAATGCTAGATTCAACTATTTCAACTATGCAGGAAGTGGACTCTTCAGTTAGGAATGCCAACCCTAATTCATTTTGTCTTGAAATATATACAAGTTGTTTGTAGTTGCTACGGCAATGATGTTTTCCTTCGGGTGCCAGGCTGTGTGTAGAATCTTCTTGTTGAAGTCTAGGCTGTCGACGCTGATCTCGTCCTTCTTTCGCTTGCCGCTGGCGCACACTTTCCGCGGCTTCAGAACCGTGCGGGGTTTATTGTTCTCCCGGGATGCCTCTAAGGTGATGTCTCGCTTCGTGTTTCTGTCAAACATCCTGAAGAAGTTGTTGTAAGATCCTGTCATGACAATGCTGCAGGGAGGGAGAAGGAGAAAGTAAGGGCTCAGTTGACAACAGCCTCTCTAGTTACACCAGAGGGTCCCCACTCGGGTCACCCCTCACTGGGTCAGCAGTGAAACTACAACATCTGAGTGCTTGACAGATTAAAAACCCCAAAGAGATCTTTTTCCTTAACTGGACCCCTGAAGGTACACACTTTGCTATCCCAGTGTTTCAATTCCAATGTAATCCATTTCCTTCTCATGCAACACAGGCAAGTGACCTAACAATAGCCAGATACACTGGAGTTTTAGTTACAAGTTGTGTGAATTTAGGTACTACTGTACCTACTCTGTGGTAATACCTCATAGAAGGTGAAGGTCCTGAGTCTAGATCAGCTTTACAGCAAGAAAAAACACTTGTTCTCCTCTCCCTGTCCCTCTTTCACCTCAGGAGGTATTTGAACAGGCAGATACTACATGAAGACAACCCAAGTTCTGACAGTACTGACAGTGATACCACAGGGTAAATCACACATCTGGCAAATCAGCAGCTAATGACACAACCAGCACAACCGTGACAGCTGCCTTCAATGGTGCTACTGGCTGGTCAGGCATGCCCAGGCAAGGCAAACCCGACAGCTCACTTAGTAAAGAAGATGCCTGGGAGGTTTTTCCACACACTCCACCTTCTGACAGGGCAGCCTGAATGGGAACACCCTGCCAGGTTCCCCAGCTGCTGGGGGCAGCACACACCATCGCAGGGTTCCCTTGTTTCCATACAAACATTCCAGCATTCCCAAGTTGGGCGCTAGCAGGTGCCACAAACCCACCTCCCCTGGAGAGATCCACAAACATGGTGGGTTAGTGTTTCACCAGTTCAAGCTGGTGGAAAACCCTCTCTAATCTACTGCTTTGTGCAATTCTCCAGTTAAAGCAGCTGGAAAATTTGATGAATATTTCCCTCTGGCAAGAGTGACAAAGTTAAATTTCTAGTCAAATTCTACATCTCTCTGGAACACCAGGGAAATTCTCTCTAACTCGTGATGTTGTAGCACAAGTTTAAGAGCTATGTACAGGCATTAAAGCCTCCCAAAGAGCTCAGATATTACCCAAACCAGACCATGAATCCAACCAGGCATTTGAGGCAGTGCTTCAGGTTGCCCACTTTGAGAACACCTTGGAAGAGTCTTAAGTGCACCCAGAGCAGAGTTGAACTTGCCTGTCTGATCCGTTCCAACAGCATTCGAATTTGTCAAAAATGCAATCGTTCTCATAGAGCGAGCACAGTTTACTTCTGAGGTATTCATGCACCTGGAAAACAGCAGTTAGATGAGATGAATGAAAGCTGAACTCACACTCCTGCACAATTCCCTGTCTGTAACAGTGAGGGCCCAGCAGGGCTTATCACCCTTCCCCAGGAGCACAAACAGCTCCCTCCTCCGACCACAGGGATAAAGAGCAAACCAACAGCAGCGTGATTGACGTGCCCCACGTACCCTACAGAACCCTCCACAAAATTTCTTCTAAAGAAGCACCACAGCAGCTTTCAGTGCTGGCTAAAGGCATTTCCTGAGAAGGATATGTTTTACCTCCCTCTTTCCCCAGGAAAGAACAGGAGGATATAAAGGCAACTGACAACTCAGATGTGCTGTCTCATGGCTGAAGATCACATCCCACATCTCTACTGCGCAAGAGGGAGGTTTCCTCACACCCAAACGTGGGTTTGGGCTCTGCAATCAGCAAGATCCTTTAGGATGTGTGTAGAACCTCACTGATGCTTTCCCTGCATGTGGTGATGTGTAGCCAAAGACTTAACTGCCACATCAAGACCATCAGTACAACTAAGCATCCTTCAAGGTTTTAATTTCTCACCTACATCATGTTCACCAAATACCTGGTATGTTTCCACAGGTCTGTTTTCCATATTTAAGTCCCAGATCTTCACTGACAGGTAATCTCTAGTCATCATATACCGACCACTATGGCTAAATTTGACATCAGATATGGAAGAGATGATTTCAGAGAAAAACGATCTGTTGCTAGGATCTTCTGGTTCTTCAAACACTGTGCAAAAATAAGACAGACATTTCCAGAGTAACATTTATGTGTCTTCCATGAGAAGATACAGCCAAACTGGGTTAACATTTTCTCAAGAATCTTGCCCCTCTGGACTAGTCTGGCTCCCTAATATATAACTTCCAACTTCTCACAGAATTGGGGTACTCTGGAATATTTCATTTTCATAGCAAGTCAAGCTCAGCTTCTAAGTGAACTACTCACTAACATTTGGAGTCTACATTCACACAGGTAAGATGCCAAAGCATCAATTACAGGCCACTAATATGTGGCCTCCAGGCAGCCTCCCCAGCTTAAGCTGCTCAGAGTTTTATTCCCTACCTGTCTGGTAAAACATAACTACGATTAATTTCAGCCTTTAGGTCTATTCACCACACTACAGAAACCCAATACAAACTCACACACACCCTTCAGCATTTAACAGATCCTCACAGAGCACCTGCTTTCACCCAACAGCAAGACACCAAGGTGACAATGTGGGACAGAACTTACACTTTGAGTGCCGGTCACAGAGTGCCGATGCTCTCATGTCGCAGAGGCGAATCGTTCCTTTACTGCTGCTGTATACAAATGTGTTACAGCTGTTTGGGTGGAACTCAGCAGCTGTTATCACCTCTGTGAGCTCTTCCATGTTGGCAGGCTTAATATCTACAATATCTGCAGCGTGTGGTTAAGGAATTTTCTCAAGTTTTCATAACATTTTTCAGCTTTAAATGTATTCTGCAGTGCTGGTTCAGTTCAAAGTCTACCTGAAAATGCCAAACAGAATTAAAACAAGCCCATAACACAAGAAAACTCCCCCAGGACACTTCACTGTAACACTGCCTTCCAGAGCATCTCCCTCACTTGAGACCTTACATGTCTTTCTCCTGTTAAAGCCCATTTTTCACCACCCAAGTGACTGCTGCTCCTCATGTGGCTGATGCCAAGCTACCTCCCCAGAAGTGCAAGTCCTTACAACTACTAGGGAGAAATAACCAGGGTATGGAGAAATATGCTGTATAGAGAACTTTCCATAAAGTAAAATTAAATCCAACAGCTTTGCTATAACTGAACTGTTTGCATCATAGAAAACACCACAAAAAAAAAGATACTAAAACTTCTGTCTGTAATTTCTAGGTGCCACAGGTTAATCCGCAGGTCATCTGCAGATAAGTATGTTTCATAATCACTATTAATGGAGATGGAATTGATGTGATACGTGTGAGCATTGGCAAATATTCTTCGTGGACTAGCTTCAACCATGAGGTCCATGGGCCTGAATACTGGCACCTGCAGAATACAAAGCAACAGAGGTTTGAGACAGATGTACAACATGCAGTCCTTCAATACACTAAGCTAATTAAAATCTCTAAATTGCCCCAGAAGTGTGTCTGCCAACTGGCATCCCAGAAAACATGGTGTTAATCTGATGTGGCACATGCTCATCTGCACACCAGGAGAGGGGAGAGGAGAAACCACTTCAATATGGATAATTCAGAGTCAACCACTCACCCGTAGTGTTGTAACTGTAGTAGGATCCCTATACCGTCCATCTTCTTCCTTTAAATTGTAGCCCTCTGGTCTTTTGTCCCTTTCACTGATTTTCCACAACTTTATTGTTTTATCTGAAACAAACCAGCCCCAGTTTAAAAGTCAAAGCTCTGCCTAGCAAAGCTACTAATCTTCACAGCGGATGCGCTTAAACACGAAGCCTTCAAACAAGACAAGGCCACCTACGTGTACCAAAAAAAGACAAAAATACCACTTGGAGAAAACAAGAGAAGTTAAAAAGCATTAAAAAGACCTCCTCCACAGTTTGTTCTTTTTATAAAAGTTACAGCAAGCTTCGGTTAGCATCAGGACTGTTATGAATAACACAAGCTCTCACACAGTTCCACGGAGGTACTACAGAGCAACCAGGCCAGAAATAGCCTGTGGAACACCCCACGTCGTGGGGCTTTGCCATGCAGGTAAGACAGCAGCAGCACAGCTACACCCCCCCACCCCCATGTTTAAAACAGGCTTTCTTCCAGCCTTCTGAAACCAGACAGGATTAGACAAGAACCTAACCAGGAAGCTCTGCAGTAACAGGTTACCATGCAAAAGGAACCACCAAGTCATAACTTACCATTTGTAGACAATAAAAACTGAGCAGCATTTTTCTGGGGTAACCACCTAATTTTATTGATCTTCTCTTCAATTTCTAAACTTTTCAAGTAGTCAAACTCCGGTTCATGGCTTTGAAAGGTACTGTAAACATTGTATTCTCCTCTACTGTGAGACTGGATTTTGTTCTAGAAAGAGAAGTCAGAGATCAAGACATGTACACAACATACAGAATGTTTGTTAAGGCTGAAGTTAAACTAGGTATTTATGCAGCAAGACACATGGGCAGGCAGCCTAAGAATAGGTTAAAGCTTCTGCACTCCTGTTGCCTCCACCAGGTTTTCCTTTGGTGTACAACTTGCCTTATTTTAACGAGCCTGTAGAACAGGCAAAACGAGCATCATCTCCTCTGCAAGAGCTTGATCAGGGTTTCTACTATTTTGGCTAAGAAAGCACCAGAGATGAGACAGTTATCTCAACAGCTTTGGATTCCTAAAGCTTCCAGAAACTCACGTTAGCCACGTAAATACATCTCCAGCAAGTTCTCATATTAATTCTGAGCAGCTGAGTTACTAAAAAATCTTCATCACTCTCCCCTAATTTTTCTCCCTTTCTTTTTTTTTCCCCTGCAGGAGAATATTCTCCAAGAGAACTACGCAGCCACACATATGGCAAATTACGCTGTGGGTAAGTTTGGCTCACTAGGCACGCTATGAAATCCCACGTCACCTCTAAATTTATACAAGCAGCTCCACTATTCTGGTTTATAATCTCCACGTTCCCTGAGACCTTCTGAACTGCTTAAGAAGCTGCTTCTTCCTCAGTCTGGGTATTAGAGGAAAAAGCTGAAGACCTCTGCTGAATACATCTTTGACATTAAAAGTCATACCCGCAAGTAGCCTGCTCAGGATGGAACTGTCTGGAACACGGAATCCCCCTATCCCCCTTGATCTTCCAGAATTCCCTTTTCTGAGAGCTTGGTTTGGGCAGTGGCTTTCTAGCACTAACCCTGCACTGCATGGACTGACCCTAAATTCCCTCCAGTGGATATGGTGACAAAACTGGAACCATTTCCAAAACAGCCCTCACTAGGTGTATCTGAAATTAATTCAAGCTTGATTTTGTTAAATATTCCTTTTCCACCCCTGTCAAGGGGTTGTGCCATCACATGCCTTTCCTGTGACACATCAAGCACTGTCAGGCCCATTCCCTTGCCTAGGAGAGCCCTGAGCCCTGGTGTCACTGGGTGGGCTGGCTATGGAAGTTGCCTGGCATCTACACCATCAGATACCTTTCCTGTGACACGACCAGGGACTTTGCTCCTTCCTTGTGTCATGTGTCTCAAGTCCAGCCATTTCCTTCGTCCCTTAATACCTCACTAGAACACACTTATCGATAGGATACTCACTAGCCCACACTGGCCACATTCCTCACATGGCTTTCCCTTGCCTCATAGCCTTGCAGCCATGGCAGGAAGGAATTCTCATGCTGGACAATAGGCAGACAAAACACACTGTATCATACCTGTCAGTTGTACTGGCTTTCCCACTCCAGAGGGAAGGAGAGGGCTTTGCTCCAAGTCTCAGATATACCTAACAAGTTGCACAGGGTCACTGCATAGAACCATAAAATCTTTTGGGCTTTAGGAAATGCTGGTCTTGACTCTGGGAACTTTCCTTCAATTCCATATTTACCATAATGTCCAAGTCTTAAACATACTTATGCACTCTAGTACTTGAACCAACATATAAAAGCAGTAATATATGAAACCCATCCTTGGGGTAAAAGCAAAATTTAAGCCATCAGTCCATCTCCCAGCACTCCAAATCATAACAAGAAGAGGTGTTGGCCCAAACACCTTATGTTAAATTCCAATTCAGGTAATTACAGGCTGCCTATACAAATTCCTCCTTCAGTTTCAATTAGGTGCAGGATTCATTTCCTGCCTGATGCTTTCGTAATGTCACCTGCAGGAGGGCTGCCGAATGCTAACCCAGAGGTGGCAGCACTCTGGCAGTGGGTGAAGTCACTCCAGCTTGTGTGACTCCATACCAACCACTGTGTTGTAGTGCTCCTCTTGTATGTAGGGTCCGTGAAGCACTTGAACACAGGACCCTTCAAGGCTTCAAGCTGAACTCAGAGTTTAAAACCAACCCATCCAACCACACTAGACCACAAGAGTTTGTTCCTGAGCTATGGGAGCACTGCTCCTCTCAGACTCCAGCCGAAGACCCTGGGCAGGGCCAGTGGCCAGGAGCATCCCAGCAGGTGGCACCAGCCACCCGGCGATATCTCAGGAGACAGCTGCTGCCCAGGGCCTGCTAGCAGGCAGCCACTACTGCCAAGGCTGCAGTAGGTGAGGGGTCTTATTTAAATGGAAGTACCACGGAAAGAAGCAGCAGCCAGGTGTTTCTAGGCAGCTAGGTGACACTTTTAGCCTTTTTATCCTCTCTGAATTGAATTCTAACCAAGACACTTCTAACCACAGCCTCAGGTGAGCAAACACTCCTCCTGAGCCCTCCCACCTCTAACACAGGAGCAGAGGCCCCTCCTAGCACTGGATTTGTGTGTGGAACTCTGCAAAGCCCACAAGTGTGAAACAAAGAGACACCTTAGCTACTACAGCTTTACCTGAGTGGTATCAGGATGCAAAAGGACTCTCAGCTCACAGTTACATACTTACTCGAGAGCAACTTTTATTTCCCAGACCACAGTGAAATCTCAAGTAATCACAGCCAAATAATTGTGGAAACAACTTGGGCTTCCCCAAGGTCTTTTTGTGTCCTACCCCCCTTTTTGTTTTGGATTTAAGCACTCTTTAGACCACAGCTAAAGGGTATCTAAAGATAAATTAATTTCTAACAATGTCACAAAGTTATAATAATCTATTCACTCTTAAATGTCATTATTTTAATCACTTATTACACAGGCACATGCTTGTGCCAAGCTTCTTATGAAAGGGAGAAACTGATAGGAACAGAGGAGAATTTTAAGTATACTTTAAGTAGTGAGCACTCACCTCCTGCTCCTGTTGAAAGATGACAACTCTACCTCCTTTGTCTCCTGTTGCTAACAACTCTCCAGAATGGTTAAACTCTACTGTAGAAATGATATCCGCTGCATAGGGACAGAAACAAACCCCACAAGTTAATTAACTCAGCCCTGCTAGCCAGGAAAGCCACGAGTCGAAGCAGAAAACAAAACACACGCATTCATTCAGTGTAAGCATACTTACATTAGAGGATACAACCAGGGATGTCTTCAAATGGATGGAAGAAAATTTGTTAGAGCTATCTAGTCACTAGGTTGGTGTGGCAGTCACAAGTTCAGTGTTGTGCACTGAATTGTTGTGACACAGTCACTGTTTCCAATTGGTTTTGTTATGGTGTGACTCTAGCACAGGAATGGATTTTCAGTAGGTGCTGTAACAGCAGAGGGTGTGTTTGCACATAGTCCTGCCTTTATTCTCTCCATTCTGATAGACAATTTAGATACCATCATTACCTGTGTGATTGCAACATCTTTTTTTCTTTTTTTTTTTTAAGGAGTCTGCACAGCTTTGACAACTTAAGGGCAAAACATTAGGGTGGAGATGTTCAGACATCAGTGGCTGAGGAATGCAAGGATTGGAACAAAAACAGCAACAGGAAATGAGGGGGAAAAAATCAGGTTGTCTCTCAAAAACACAGAATCTTCTCCTTGAGGAAGGTTTACATTACCACAAATACTTTTATATGAAGTGCTAAAATTAAATTGTGAATATACATTGACATAAAAGTGGTCACACCTAGTATCAAATGGATCTGTTTATAAAGCAAAAAGGACAAACTATGGCTTAAGCTCAAGGACAAGAATTCACATGTTGAAACACACCCCCTCATACTTTCAAATGGAGGAATCGGAAGCCAAACTCCTCTTTGAACGCCAACATCACGTTGCTATAAAACCGATTTTCTGCAGAAGCAAGTACCCAAGGTTTGTACCCATCCCAGTCTTGAGGCTATGCCCTTTTCTGCCAGGCTAACACATATAATCAACATGCCCACACTGTCTATAGGATGGTTTCTTCCTTCCTCGCAAGTTGTCCGAGGTCTGGTACCTACGGACCGAAATCGACTGCTGAACAGCAGCCCCTCAGCCTGAATGTCAACAGACCCCACCTCACCACAGGCAGCAGGTTTGTTTCATCCTGAAGAGGTGGAACACACAGGGATTTCCCTCTAATGAAACACACATCATCTCAGGCTGTCCCAAACACCTGGGTGGTGGCTCAGAGGACATTAGCAAGCTGTTCTTTAATACCTGCATTGCACAGCAGCTACAAGCATGCAGCCATGTACCTGAAGTGGCACAAAGAGAGCCTGGACAAGCAGCCCTAACCCAGCTGCAGGCTCCTCGGAGGCAGGAGATGCAGAGTCAGGTCCCTGGTGAGGACAGGTACGTATAGCCCAACTGTGTTCTGTGGTACACAGCAAACAGCCAGGTAACAAGGATAAACACACCATCCTCAGCTCTTGCCATGATCACCAGGCCCTGCTGGGCCAAGACACAGCTGCACGATCTCATGTGCCTCCTGCCCTGTAATCTTGGACTGATCCAAGGACAAAACAAACATGCTAAAAAGAGTAGACAGAAAAATTATTTCTGCTTAGCTAGTCCCAGAACAGGCCTGAGATGCACATCTTCTATACAAAAATCTGCACAGGAGAGTAAAGCAGCCACTCACACAGTTTAAATCCAGCAACTCACCATTAAAAATATTGTATACCCATACCTTGGTCAAAGAGAGAGACAGACATCAAGGCACTGGTGTTGAACTGAGAGGATTTAAGAGTGTTTGAGAACTGACAGGGGAAGCATTTCATCCTCCGCAGTGCACCGATTCACTCGTGTGCTTTCAGCTGTATTAACACCCTCGCTGCCAAGTAAAATCAAGGTAACCCTTTTCTTTCCAAACACTGACCGTAATTCCCACGATAATTACACGTAGGGTTATTTTAGTCCTTCAGCACCGTACCAGGCACAAGAGCATCGACAGAGCCGCTGCCGTCTCCTGCCTCCTCCCTTCCGAGCGTGTTATTTTTGCTACAGGCTCTAGGTGGGAGTCTTGCAGACACAGAGGGCTGCTCCCACCGCCCGAGGCTGCCAAAGGATCTCTTCGAGGGCAAGGCAGACACACAGCCCCTCAAGATGTCACCAGTGGCTTTTGGAAGGATGATGTGTTCTACCGTTTACTGCTGAAGTAATTTCAACATACTCCTCTTCGAGCAGCACCATGAAGAGATGAAGAACCACCAACACCCTATGTGATAGCCATACCCATCCCAGGACACAGATCACTCTATGTCTTAATACACTTCCACAGTTACCCACCCCTTGAGAGCAGATTTGTCTCTCCCCTCCACCATCTTAAGACATCTTTGATGTCGAGATTAATCATGACATTTCAAGTGCTGAGATTTTAAAACAACCTCACACAAGATGCAGACAGTGTGACAAACACCACAAGGGGGACAGAAACATCTATCCCCATGCCTGTGGTGTCCCTCCACAGCACCTGCTGGAGGCTCCACACTTCTCTGCACAGATGTCTATGCTGTCCTTCAATCCCACAAATATCCCTTCAGACACTGTCAAAACACTGTTGAGACTACTAAGTATCACAAATAATGGTGTTCAGGGCACTGTAATCAAAGAGGAGGACAAGAGAGAGGTCTCCTACACAACCTGAAGCCCATTTGCTGCTGTTCTGCACGTACATCACCAAGAGGAGATGTTTTGCAGCAGGTGGAGTGAAACACTGAGTCAAACACAGAACTACTCTATGTTTTGTATGTCTTATTCAATGACACATCTTTGCTGTAAGTGCTCCAACAGAAATCAAGCCCACAGCAAGGTCTGGGCACTTATCTTCACTGGATCTAGGGCAGACTAGCTATTCCCACGGTGAGAATGGAGACAGGAACCTGAAGAACCACAGGAATCAAAACAAGGTGGCCAGTTTTGACACAATGGGACAGGAGAAAGACATTTATCTCCAGGTTCCAATAATGCTTCAAATACCATGTTCACCACATGAAGAGGAGATGTACCAGAAGCTCCTGAGCTATTCCCAACCAGGGGCAGACACACACATCCATTAATCATCCTGCAAGGAAACAACTACTCAACACAAACCTAACATTTCCTAGTGCACTTCTGAAGATAAGATCACAATTTCATAAATTTTAGTCAATATTTAACACACCAAATTTGCTATACTGAGTAATTCAACAGCCATGTCAGGCAGGGTTCAGATGGTATGAAACACTGGGGCCATGGGTTGACTAGTTCAAATGAAAATAGTCAGATTACATTGTTCCAGATGAATAAAGGAATCCCAAAGGCCTTTTCCTCTTTCAAGGAAAACAATGTTTTACATAAGAAAATAAAAGATAAATCCATGACAGACATTGAAAACTATCTCTGTGCTTTGGGTTCTTCCACATTTCCAATGAATGCTGAACGAGAACCAGACATGTGTTACTGTGAGTTGTCTGAAATACCAGAGAAAGGGTTGAGCTGAAGTTTTACCACTGTTTACAAGTCTAAAGAATAAGGGAATAAAACAGCCTTATCAATCAAAACAATAAAAAGGCACTGTAATCCAATGATTTAGTTCCAGAAGACCCACTGTGAACCTGAAAAGCAATTCCATATTAAATTTGTTTCTAATAATAGAATAAAAGGTATTTTATTAGTACAGAAGAGGCTATCTATTTTAATGTACCATGAACTTCATATAAACTCTCCTTATTAAACATGCTTGGTAGGCAAAACATGTCACCTACTCTACTGCAGCCAGTCAATCACGGCAGTGAACAAAGAGCATCTTTATTTCACCAGACCTAAAAGGTTTCTGTACAAGTTTTTGGAATCATGTTGATCTGCTGCCTAAGCAGAGAGCAAGTAAATCAGTGTGTTTACACAAGTGGGGCAACCTCCTGGTATTTCCAAGGGCTGGACAAAGAATAGTAGCATTTAAAAAGCATTCTGGTACTTCTGCATTGTTTACACTTCTTCCCAGTGGCTCAAAATACCATTTCTGGAATTTTCCAGAGGAACAACTTAAACAGAGCTTGTCCATAACATAAAGCAGATTTCTTATAGGTTGGTGATCCTGTCCAAAGGAGTAAAAATGTGACCAAATGTGGAACCCACTTCCTCAGCCTGCAAGGCTCAAGTACAGAAAAAGCTACTGTGATCAACTGATCATTCCAAGGATACTTCAGAAACTGTCTGGAAAAGAAAACACCTTTTACAATTACTATTAAATCTAAGAAATCTCAAAAAGCCTTAAATTGAGGAATCAGCCCAGGCATGGATAAATACCACAAGGCATAAAGACAGTGAAATACCTGAGTTCAACACACATTACTGGTATACCTGAGACTCTTCCAAGATTACCTCTAAAGAGAAATTTAACCTGCTCAAAACAGCAGGAGTATCTGTCCAGCAGAACTCACAGGCCTGAAGTGTCTGGAACTCACTTGTGAATTGTTTGGTCCTTTCTAATCCAGGGTGAAGTAAAACCTCCCTTCTCCAGCCTACTGAACACATGTCACTCCCAAAAACTCCAGTTCAAGTCATAGTTAATGCAGAAAACTGACTTTTTATTGGATTTTCCTGTTTCCAGGGATAATTTTGCTTTGGAGTTACGTACCTTCTAAGTGAGGGAGGTGAGGGGATGCCAACCAAAACCACTAGAGAAAACAAAAGCTCCTGCAAGGCTTCAAATATTTTAGGAAGCTACACAATGCTCTCTGAATGCCTGAGTCACCCCAATATCACCCCATTGTTTGTGAGATGTGATATACCACGCTTATCAAGAGCCCTAACATTGTGTATCAGGTCTCTGAAGCTAGATAGTGAAGTATTCATCTCAAAGCGAACAGGAAGGCTGTTTGAGTAAGATTTACAAAGAGTGACTATTCATGTGTGTGCAGGGAAGAGCTCCCAGCACAGGATATACCACAAGTACATAAGCACCAGGGAAAGAATAAGAGTGAAACAGCGAGCACTATTTAATACCAATGGTATAAAAGAAAACACCCTCTGCATTCCAGCCTCATCCCTGATTTATGTACACAGCGAGGGGGGAGGGAGCACAGGGATTGTATACTTTAAAGTTACCATGACCAGTTTTACTATTGACTTCATTTCCCTTCGCTTCATTCACTTTCAGGAGCGATTCTCCGCATTCATCCCGTCTCCCAGAAGTGACTAGGCAACAAGACCAAAGGCAGCTGGGAGAAGGCATTCCTACTATTCAATTTACTTCCAGAGCCATTCCACAAGTCCTTTTAAGTAGATTTCCTCTTAACTGGGAGCAGGCAGTATTAACTCCCGAGATCTGTGGGGACAGCATGAATTACATGCAAGAGAAATGAGGACGTGGGTTGCCCTTGCAACAGACCCTCTCTCGCTCCTGTGCCGTGAAGTGCTTCAAGAGCCAGAGGATTCCTTGTTCTGCCCTAGAACCAGTCCTGCAATCCGGGCACACAGCAAGCACACCCGGCTGCCCTCCCCAAACCCCTTCCCAGGAGGGCATGGGAATCGGTATGACAGGCTGCCAGCCCCACACCGCTGCCAGCCCCACATGTTCGCACACATGCGGCAGCCCCTCCGAGGAGGCAGAGGACAGTAATTAAGCTGTTTTTGTTGGCTTGCACAACTCTGGGAAATTTATATTTGGGGAAAAAGACTTACAGAGTGTTCCCTACCATCCAACCTCATTCCAAGTGCTCCAGGCCCTGTGATGCTGGAAACAAAATGGGATCACCATGAACTCATTTTCACCATTGATCCTGGAAGCACTGAAGTGCTGAGACTCTCCCAGACCTGTTTACACGTGTGTATCTAATACACACACCTCAGACACCAGTCTCCAGACAGTGAGGCACTTCACATCTTAAGTTCACTGCATAAATTGCTTACCCTAAGTAAAATAAACTTAAACCTTGCCAAGCAGTCCTAAACCCCTTATTTTCCCCTCCATTTCTTGGACTTTACTACATTGACATTTCTTTTATTCACTCTTTTCTCCTTCCCTTAAACTCTGCCTATCTGTGATGAAAATACTGCTTGCTTTTACATGTGAGTCTGAGTCCAGCTTTGGATGCGAAAGCCTGAGTGATTAACTCATTATTATTATCCATCTTATTTTTAGCTTCCTATTCAGTTCCCCAAAGTGAAGGTTGGACCCTGCCTGATAAGCTTTTTCCTGCAGCTTCCTCCGTCGCGTTAAGGAGACCGATGACTCCTTTGCACCTCCCATCAGTTTGGAGCAGACTGACTGGCAGGCAGGGCTCACACAGCATCCCCAAGTAGCCACATCCTGCTGAGATGAGGCTTTCTGCTGTCACATCTAACAGCACCCAGAACACAGCTATCACCAGCTTTCAGAGGCAGCAGCTCCAATTCAGTCGTTTTTGAGATACAAGCGAAGGGAAGGAACCACTGCTGCCACACAGCCAGTTCACAGGACACACACATTAGGGTGGTGTTGAACTTGTATATACATTTATAACATGGCCTTAGATACTCTAGAGATAATGCAAAATAAGTTGTTTTCTTGTGGTTTTGTAACTTTAAGCAGACAACTAACCCTCGGGACTTCTTAGAAAACCCAGGAGTTATAAGCAGCAAACTTCCATCCTCTCCCAGTGAGATACTACAGCCTTAATCTTGTTGCTGTAGGTTTTATGTAAGGCCTGTAATGCTCCTAAATAGCTTTACTAGGCTCAGTGCTCAGAGTATAACTGCAAATCCATCTGCCCCATGCAACAGAAGCTGCTCCTGTCTGAAAAGCAGCTGAGAAGAACCATAGAGAACAGAACTAGAATGCAAGTTACTCTCAAAACCCTGCACAAGTTGGAATAATAATGAATATGCAGATTAAGTGTTCTCCAAAGGTAACAGTAAAGCAGGGAAGAGCATCAGTGGCTCTCATCTGGAAAAGCAGCTCTGTACACATCCAGAAATCCTTGTGTGGTCTCAAGTTAACCATGATAATCAAAGCAGCTTCCTCATTTAAACACTACCAACAGAAAGAACACCCTGTTCCATATTAAAATCGAAGCTGTATAGGCAGGAGCATACTCAACATTTTAACTCTTGTGTTTGGTAAACAATCCCTGCACCTCACTGGGCAACTGCTGTTTGTGGGCCAGCACTAGTAAAGCTTCAACATCTCCATTCAGTTCAAGTTTCCACCTCCAAACTTATCACCAGTTTCCCCTGAGGGCCATGTCTGGACCAGGGCAGGGGGCCAACAGACGAGCAGTGACTTTCAGAAAGTGCAGAACTCACTGGAGAGAACAGGATGATCGACACCTCTGACACTGCCACAAGCTCTAAACTCTGTGAATGATCCCCAACACATCTCAATGACATGGAACAGCTACATTTTTGCTATCAGAGTTGATAAAGACTGAACTAAAGGAGTTATATGAGCAAATTTACGGGGGATGGGGTGCAGGTGGAGAGGTGCTGCAGGGCATGCACCCCAAGGAACATGCTCAGGATCAGTCCTACCTCCAGACAGCACAGTTGTACTTGTGGAAGACCATCCAGCCCACAACCAAAAAGCCATTTAAGCATGTTCCTGTCTGTACACACACAGTCTCCCCCAGCTTACACCAGTTCCCCAAACCAGATCAGCATTTGGCATTGCCAGAAGGGAACGGAAACTGATTTAAACCTCAGACCACTGGCTTCCTGCCTCCATCTATAGTAGGAAATTCAGTCTCCAGTGCTCCAAGACACCTGTGGTGGCACAGAGAATACAGATGACAACAAAGAGTAGAGCAAGTCAAAGCAAAACAGATGTTAAGACACCCATCCATGTGAACTGACTGGCCTGTACTTCCCGTCACTTGAAGTGACATAAAATTGGTGTAAAGCTTCACCCGTGTGAAAGGGGTTAAAGCATTCACATCAACATGAGCTTTTAGAAAGAGCTTTAACATCTTCGATTGATTTAAAACTATGATCCACCATGGAAATGGTGAAGTAAGATCTGGACCACAATCACTGCGACCACTGGACTATATCTGACCACAGAGGTTTCATTTCTGCTTACTGAGTGTGACACTGCAGTCAGATTCCTTTTGTGCAAACTTCACTGTAAACAGAAGAAAAACACACCCCACAGGGTACCAGATGTTAGCTGAAAACAGCCTTGAACTGGAGTCTTGAAACCATCTCATCTGATGAGAGAATTTTGGGTTTAGGTTTTCTTAACCCCAAATTAGTTATTAATAAATCACTTCCAAAATTACTCCCAAAAATCCTCTCACATTGAACTCCTAACAGCAGCATGCAAAAAAATGTTCTCCCTATATAAACAAATGCAAAGCTGTGTGGTTTCTGGATAGAAACCATTAACCCTCATCACCCTGATTAATTACTTTCTATTTTTAAACCTTGAGGTTTTTTTTTTCTTTCAGAACACACGCATAGGAAACCAAGAGGCAAATCCCCTTCTCCCACCAAGTGAAAGACAAAGTTAACTGCAGCAGGATCCATGGCTCACAAGATGCTGTGAGCCAACAGAGTTCCAGGCACCTCTGCTTGCCCCAAGCTGGGCATCACCCAGTTGGAAGGAGACTGAGGAGCAGTTGGTCTCACTGCATTCAGAGAAGTGGGAAACCAAGTACATGAGCAAGATCAGCCCAGATAGAAACACCACAAAGGAACTAGGGCTGACTTGGCTACCCACACTTGGGTGCTGCACACTGAACTTGGCTCCAGTGTTACTTGTGCAAAACACATCACACACTGGAATCAATGAAACAGCATTTGTTGGCCTATCAGCACAGTTTCCAACCCCTATAGGAGCTGCCTTCAACTGCATACAGGACCCCAAAGATGTATTTTACACATACACCTCATGCTATGCATCCTATGGTCCTTCCCATCCCAGAACTGGGGGTTGTGTGGCTGGGACATGGATGATGATGGTGTGAAGCTACCTACAGTCCTGAAGGCTGCCTCACTCCAGATAGGTCAGTCTGCACATTACTGCCAAGTGGAGACACGACCAGCTCCAGGGAGATGTTTTCCAACTCAACAAGCAGCATCAGCCTGAAAATACTTCTAACTCTGTAACAAGGGATTATTTCATACCTGACAAGGACTTCCTTGAGTCTCTAAAGGCATCCACTGCCTTGAAACAAAAAGTGGCATTGTTCCAGGCTTCTACCCTACCGAAGGAAACACAACCTCAAGGGGGTCTGAAGCACGAGCTGGATGGTTTTTATTCAAATATTTTTTAGTTTTGCAGGAGGCCTCAAAGTTTTCATTTGAGGAACAAACCTGATTAAGAAAGCAACAACTAAGGTAATTCCCCTCTTTATAGCTTCCTTACATAGGTTGAAGAGTTTTTCCCCTGAAGAACACCCTACAGGATCCATTCCAACAAATGGATTCCATCTGACTTCATTAGTTCTGCAGGCACATTGAGAAAGACCAAGAGATACACATACAGGGAACACTTTACTACAGGGAGAAAAGCAAATGATGAGATTTTAGTTTTAATCTCTTGCTTCTGGAAACCTCAAGTATTCCTTAAAATACGGCAGGAAGTGCCTATTTGCTTTTCCTATTCACACTAATTCAGGTCTATTGTTGGCTGAAACAAAGGTCTTTCAACCTGCATCACCCGTTCCCAGGACATTTGACACCAGTTTATTAATATCATAAACATAAGAGGCATAAATGGCACAAATCCAGACCGCTCCTGGTACCCATCTTAAATAACCTCAGGAAGGCGGGTGAACAATCTCACAGGTCGTGGAGCTACAGCATTTATTCACAACCAGGCACAAGCAGCTAAAGGTCACAGCTTCTCCTCGACTGTTCTCTGCAGCCACTGGGATACTATGTAGGAACTGAACAACAGCAAACCCTCAGCTCTCTCCATGAGCATCACTCTCCCCAAACAGCAAAACTGTTCTGAGTTTTAAACAAAAAGGTTATCAACAGCAACCCAAACTTTCCAGCGTGTTTAAAGAGCAGCCAGCTGTCCAAAGTGAAAGCTGTCAGGAGCACAGTGTTCTAACATCACAAAATTCCACTGCCAAGAGCTTCCAGACTATTCTCAGGTGGGAAAGGGGAACACAGGGTGGCCATGTCACAGGTATGCATATGTCAATTCCCTGTTGATGGCAAGGAAAGCTCCTGTTCATTCAAGGCTGGGAGTATCATAAAAACAGTAGCTTCCAGCCTCTGGATAACATCACCTTCCCAGGCAATGCACCCCTAAATTAAATTTCTATCTAACATTCCATCAGAAAGGATGCTTTTGACATTAAACACCAACAGAAAGAAATATGAAGTAGAGAAAAATGCACTACCTAAGCAACATCTGTGTTTAAAAGCCAAAATGCTTTTCACCCATACATACCTTAAAACAAAGTAACCCCCCTAAGCAGCACCACAACCAGTGCACACCAGTGCTATTTCCAGTACAGAAACACTGCCCAGCCAGCAAGACAAAACCAAGCTACACTGCTTTCCCAGACAAAGATGACAAAAGGGTTAAGTTCAATTTGCATTGTTTAGAATTTAGTTGGGTAGTTACTCATTTTTGTCCTTGTAGCACCACATACAGATCATGCATATCTAATTATAGGGGACCAAAATTAACTCTAGTAGAAACTAACTTCATGCCCGCAACTGCTCCATCCAAGATCCCCTGGGGTGCCTGAACATTCTGTCACCATCACTCACAAAACCGAGGGGCTCACTGAGAGACAACAGAGACAAAAAGGATTATAAAAACCAGATTTTATTATTCCTGCTCTAACACAGCACTTGTCTGGAACGTGTCTTGTTCCAACATATTTTCTGCCTGCAAAGCTTTACTTTACCATCTTTCATCACTAAAGCTAAAGCAAAATACCTAGTTTCCAAGAAAATGACATCTCTATTTTAGCTCTGCTGAGGACAAGAGTTCAGGTTTACTGATTTTCCAGAATAAACTCTAGGCTGGAAGAGAGAAATTAAACAGCTTCCAGTCAGGAGAGCAGCGCTGCCACTTCTGACGTCTGCACACACTCCTGCTGATTCAAGGGCATCCTATTGACCATACACTGAGTGAGGCTGCAGGAGACCAGAACCCCATCCCAAGCTGGAAAACCTGCATTTTTAGAGCTAAATCACATCACTTCATGCTCCTTCAGGATTTATACCTAACACTAACAGCAGTACTCCATAGTTCTCCTGAGATACACTGGAAAACCCAGGTTACACAGAGTCAAAGGATACCCCAAAATGCATTAAAAGAACTGGACCAAAGTTTATTCAAGCTTGCTTTCTTCCCATTGTGATAAACATTTCTATTTTCCAAAAACATGCTAATTATCCCTTGTAGCAGAAGTGCTTTGCTATATTGCCTAGCTAGTTTATTTATACTTCCATTTTCTCAGGGAACTGTTCTCAACAGGCCTAGGAGGACTGAGAAAGAATGCCCTTTAAAAAAAAAATAGATGTCTACAAGTTCAGAAATACCACCTAGTCCTTAAAAAAGGAAAAAAAAAGCATTCACAGTTAGGCTGTTCTTCCTGCCAAGTTAGACCCAGTTAACAGCATGAAGTGACTGCCTCATATAGGTATAAGGACTAACTTCCATTCAAGCCAGCCTGCAATCCCACAAGTTGCAGGTCCTCCTTCAAAGGTGATTTTAGACATTATTAAAAGAAAGTAATTCAAAGCTGTGGGTAGCTCAACTCCCAGTTACATGCTTCTGAGACTGGAGAATCTCCACAGGTGAAGGTTTATTTTCATAAGCACCTAATGGAAGGCATAGGTATAGCTCAAAGATTTGCATTTAGGACACACACTAACAAGCTCCCAAGACAAGAGTCAGGGATATTTCTCTGTGATGCCATTCTCACTCTGCTGTGACAGCTGATGGACACATTTGTCCATGACCAGGGGCTGAGGACACTGAAGAGCCTACCAATCACAGCACAGACCTCACAAACGTCAAAGTTATCTTTTAAGATTCCTTTTAAAAGAGGATTTTGGATTTAAATATATTTAACAGCAATAGGATGAGCAAAAATTTTAACTATTTCCTCCCCCCTTCTCCCAGTTCACAGAATGTCTATAAGCTTCTACTCAAGGTTACAAATTGCCTTACTCAAGATAGCTTACACCCATTACAAATGAACTAACCTACACCAAAGTTGCCCTATATTCATTCTTTACTCACGAGGGCATTCACCTGCACAACACTGACAAACCTGCACTACAGGAGATGTGCAGTAACTGACAAACCAAACCTCTCATCAGTACACATTCTGAAAGGATGCTCTGATTCAGATGTCTGTTCATTGAAAGAATACATCGCTTCTACTTCAAGTAGTATTTGTTTGAAAGAATTCCTAAAGCCTGAAGTCACTGCCTAATGATTTTTATTTGAAAAAACCACCAAAACCAATATCACCACCACCCAAAAAAACCCCACAACTTCCGTACTGAGAGGAAAACATACCTGCTTCTCCTTAAATGTGTTCATTTTTCTTTATTCCTCCCACCCCCCATGCTCAGGCCAGGTGATTTATGAATCCCTGAAACTAATTCCAATCAGTCACTATTTACTCCTCCACTCCTGCAGACAGCACCCCCCTCCACCTCAAAAACAACATTCCCCACACCCACCGTGGTACCTACACTGAAGTACATGTTAACAGCAGGCTGAACAGTCCCCTCCTGTTACTTCAGATCTTTTCAGGGCCTGTTTGTGTTCTGAAGTAGCACCGAGCTATTTATGGAAAAATCTCTGCTGGAATCCCAGCCAGAATTTCAATAGGCTCCACAACGCTGAAAAGCCAGCGGTGAGTTTTCTGTTTGCAAATAACAATATATTTGGAAATAACACACTGTGCTATTGTTTTGTATGCACATAAGAGAAGCCTTCAGGCAATGCCTTCCTTGATTTGTCACTGAGAACAGATGCAGAGCCCTGGAATATCTCCATTTTCTCTTCTTGCTGAAGCCACTGCAAGTTCCCAATCAGTAGCAGTCTCTTAGAAAAAAAATACCATAGCTCAGCAATGCCTTTCTACATCAGTTACCAGAATTCTGTGACTTGGTGTGCACATTTCTGTTGAGATTGAAAAAACCACCCCCAGAAAATATCACACTGCTCCAGACTCTGCTCACACATTCTCTGACCACAGTTTGTATGTCAGGAGCAAACACTCAGGCCAAAAACATCCCAGGGTTTGAGTCTTCACGTGTAGAAGATTGATGTGACGTGATGTCTCACGTCTAGAGACCATTATACAGCAGACAAGTGTCAAGTGGCTCCTTCTGAGGAAGGAAAATGAAAGCAAAAAAATCACTTTTACCTACCAAAAGGCAGAGAGGGAGGGTTAGAGGGAGAAGGCAGGCATGCCCACCGGCTGAGCTGCAGGCAGCCTGCCGGAGAGCACAGCGCCTGTGAAGGTCACAAGTACAACCAGGATTCCAGCAGCCAGGAATACACACTTCTGACTACTAAGCAACCGTGGAATAAAAGTTTCTGATTACTTCACCCACTATGGGTATTCAACTCCTTTATCAGTTCATTTTAGTACTGCATTTTTAGTGGCACTGGGAAAATAGTATTCCCTTTACCCGTTGCCTGGATGGGGATTTTTCCCCTGCTTGGCAAGTACTTTCCTGTTTCTATTCTGGCCCAAGCATACATGCCTCAGCTTCTTTAAAAAGTAAATAATTTATTAAACAGACCATTGCTAGTTTCTGGCCCGAATTTTCAGAGATTCTTAACACTTATTTCTCTAAATGATGAAAAATGTAATCTACAAACCTCAACAACTTTAAGACAGACACAAACACTTCTATTTATATCTCATATATATATATAGTCTATTATTTGAGCAGAACACTGACCTTTAGTTTTAAGTTAATTTTTACATCTCATTTTCCCTTCCTATAGGTTAAGACTTTGTATTTTCAAATATTTGCATGACAGCTGAAAACAAGACAGAGAGCATTTAGTAGCATGAGTGCCATGAAAGGATCTCCAACTTCTCTGCAACAGCTTTTGAAACTTCTGAACCCTCCTTTTGGGGAACAGCCACACTGGTGTCACAGGTAGGGACAACAAAGCAGTTAAAATGACTTTCTGACCTTCCAGATGAAGCATCCTGGATGGTTACCTTCAAATAGCTCCAGTTCTAGCCTTCCTTTCCACCTATCCTACTCCCTCCACCCCACCTCCCTGTACAATGACATTTCATTCTAAGCTTCAAACAGGGTAAGAAGCAAAAGCATAATCACAGCTCTGTAAGAAACTGGAGCCTCAGTCAAAACACACTGTGAGGAAGAAGGCAAATGGGAAGGTGCCAAACAACTTCCAGTTAAGTATTTCATAACTTTAAAACTTCTGGGAAAAGCATTTCAGCAACTACATAAGTGAGCTTAGAAGACCAGAGGGTTGTGTACACCATCTTCTCTAGATGGCTTCTTCTAAACAACAGCAACCAGCAAGAAGAGAATTAAGCCAGAGTTGCTCCTGCACAGCATGCAATCACTGGGTCACGTCCCTTTTTCCAGCCACAGGCACACTTAACCCATGCCTGGGAATGCTGAGCAACACAACAGAGATGAGCTAGTAGCAAAGTTGTAGATAACAATTGAGAACACACTTCCCCAACTTTCATCAAGAGTGGGGAGATGAAAATGCTACAGAAACAAGGAGAAGTCTGTTTTTCCCAGGTTTGGTATGAGCTGCTTCAGGTCAAATCACAGAAAACCATCTACAAGCTCCAGGGAGCCCCCAACCTGATGTGTACAAAGTGTTTTCTGCTTTATTTTAAATGCTGTCTTCCTACTGCATCTTCCTCTGAGGCATCTAAATAGTGTCATATACAAAACTGACCTCTTAATCCTTACAGGATGCACCAAGAACAGTACCTAAGAAATCAGGGGTCTGTTAGGAAATCCCTTTGGAAAAAAGTCCAGGAGCCCTCAAACAAGTGTCTGAGAACCACCATGTATTTATGGAAGTTGAAGCTTGCAGCTCTTGTCTACCAGACCAATTTACTTCCAAATTTTAAGTTATCTGAAAAAAAATAAGTCCTTCAGAATAGTTAGAAGCACTATACAGCAAGACATCTTCTAACCTCCTGCTAGCAGAAGAAAGACCAGCTGAAATCACTGCTTTTAAGGATCAAAGAATGGTCCCAGGAATGGTTTTTTCTATTTACCAGGAAAAAGAACAACTCAGCTAGGAGCATTTAGCAGACATGAAATGTTGAAAAATATTCCAAACTTTAAATAAAATATAGTCTGCACAATTTAACTGCTCCTGAACAGATGCAAGCATCTTTTCTCAACTTCACAAAAACAAGAGTGCCAACTGAGCTAGCTTGGAGATCACATTATTCCCAGAGCATTAATTTAAGAACTGCAAATGAAAATGTGAAGAGAATCATTCCTACACATCGTGCATTCTACATATCTGGGAAATCAGACTGTCTTATAACACAACTCTCTTAAAACCTCTTTTCCTGACCCTAAAATTTTCTTCCAAAATTAGATGCAAGCGTAACTGCCAGAGGGGTTTAACATGTGACCTAAATATGCTGGTTTTCCTAACAGTGCTATCACTTGTGGGTTGCCAAGAGGAAAATACACTTTTATGAAGAATAGCTGACCAAATTAATATTTTCTCCTCCACTGCTTCACAAAAGCCTAAGTTAGAGGACAGAAGCTTGTAGCCACTTCTGTATCTGTAACAATCACAGTCATGCACAGGAGCCTCAAATTATTTTCAAGTCTTATCGGCTCACAGTAGCAATACCCTACCTGATGTCTTGATAGCCCCCATCTTCATGTTAATAGACAAATGTAGCACCCCCTCAACTTTCCAGTCACAGAAAAGCCAAGAGACCACCAAGACATACCACTACCTGCCCCCCAGAGCAATGTCCTAAGGCAGTCCTTCTTGGGTAGTGAGCAACAGTACATTCAATACAGTCCTGCTATATGGAATGACTATCAAGTGCACACACACACAATGTGTCAAAACTACCTCTTGAGACCTGACACCTTTTCAGGCTTCCCTCTTTCTCACGAGCTCACACAGCAGCAGGAAAGAATGACAGTGTCCCTTCTGTTTCCAGCTTACTTGCATAGTGACCCTCCAGCAGTAGGGTGTTGCTAGGGCATGTCTGAAGGGCATCACTGGTGATGAAGCTGTAACACCACATATTCCACTCAAGAAGACTGTCCCAATGTTGTTATCTTGACTGTAAGACCTACTGCTGCTTCTTGAGAGATGATCCTGAATTGGTTGGGATCAGACATCAGGCTTCCAGCACTCTTAACCTTTTATTTTCATAGACAGGAGGTAACTTGTGTCTGCTCACATTCACAAGTGCCTATCTATGCCAGGACTTTTCATTAATTTCAAACATTTTCCTTTCAATTATTTTTTTTTAGAAGGAGATCCCCCAGCTTTATGTAATTACTGAACACTGACTTACTCTGCAAAACTTTTTACACTAAAATAACTGTCGACACAGTTACAGCCATGCATATTAGAGGGCACTGGAAATATGAAAAAAGATCTGGAAAATACCCTTAAGGCAGTTATAAAAGCATCTTAGACTCATGGAATTGATTTAGGAGCACAGTGTTTCCTAAAGAGGAAAGAACAAATGGCAGCCTTAATTTGGTACCACCAGTAATTGATGTTTTTACTGAAGGAGGTACAGTGCATGGCAGATTCAATTGTACACATGCTTAAAAACAAAGCCTAAAACAAAGGAAGCCTAATTCTACAGCATCTAAATGCTAAACAATACATTAGTTTGGGTGAAGTCAAAACCTCAAACAAGGGACTAATTTTTCAAATCATATTAAGAGTGATAAGACATGATAAAAGAAGATTATCACTTGCCAGATTATCTTTTCAAAGTGCCTTACAGTAAAGCAATCAGTAAGTAATCCAGCTCCCAATTAAGTGGTATTCTCTTCTACAACAGCTTCCAAGAAACTGAACTGCACTGATATTAACATTGCTCCTTTTACTAACAGAGCTAGCAATAAAGCTACACAAACCTCACTTCCACACACTGCTTGTGTGGACACTGAAGGCAGAAAATCCATTTCATGTGTACTACTGCTGCTGCTGAGACATGACCAGAAGATCATTTCCAAGAGTGACAAAGGACACTGTGTGTCCCTGCACATGTGCACACAGTACCTGATTTCAAAGAATCAGACACTGGTACACCACAGCAGCTTGGCAACTGGCTTACACCTACCTCACCCCATGCTGCTACCAAGGGTAGTGCTGCACTGCCCACTCACACACACTCTCCTCACCCCTTTCTCACACCTCTAGTGTTCCCACAGCCCCCCACCTAGTAAAAACCTGCAGGTTCATTTGTTTGCAGCAGCAGCACAGATCACCAGAGGTGCAGGAGCTTTGTCAGACATCAGTGCCCAAACCTTCAACTATTTCAGGGCTCTAGTTCAGTCTAAGGTTACTGTCAGTATTGGTGTTAGAGATATTCTATTGCTGCCTCTCAGATAGCACACGTTCAAAGTATGTATCTTGAACCACTAAGGTTTAAAGTCCTTTCTATCAGTTGATTTTACCATCTGCAGTAGCACAGCACTTAGAGAGCAGAGTCTTGTTTGATTTATAAAGTTCCATAAAGGGGCCAACCCTCTGCCAGAGCTCCCTGAGTCCCTTTGAGCCGCTCCATCACTCCCCACGCTGTGCTGGCACAATCTCACATGGAGGCTGAGAACCAGATCAGGGCTCAATTCACCTGAAAAATAAGCCAGTCAAAACCACAATTTTAAGGGTTTTTCAGCTGGATCAGCTTCCCAAGCAAGTTCACTGTGCTGTTACATGAATGCTTGAGCCAGCAATGTGGGAAGGAGTGCCTCTTTAAGCAGAAATGCTGCCAAACATGTAGCCAAGGCCTAAATAGGCAAGTCAGAAGAGAAAAGAGAGGAGGGGGGGAAGTAGACAGCACAGCTAGGAACACCCAGCTCCTAATTCTTACTTCAGCCTGGCATCCAGCAGTTTTATTCTCCATTGTAGCTCTTGTAGAGCACACAGAAAGCTATTTCTGGGGTAGAAATACCCAAACCAGCATTGTTTAGGTTGCACCTTTACAAGTACCAGCTATGAAGTTTCACAAAATTAACCCAGACCTGTAATCCAGCAGGATTGCCACTGATAAACAAGGTGCATTCATCTGTGATGCTACAGTCTGATGGCTTGATCACTGGAACTGCCCTAGAAGACAAAAACCTCACTTTTCCTAAGTAACTTCTAATTTAAGCCAAAACCATTCCAAGAACAGTAAAACATTACAAAAGTAACACAAAAATAGGGGTCAGCATGACTGACAAGCTGAAGTGCCCTAGCTACCAAAGCCATGTCAAGGGAGAGCTGAGTATCTTCCAGGGAACTACACAGCCACTTCTTATTTAGCCCTGTGCTAGATGCTCTTTGTTTAGGGGACTTCACACTTAAAATGCACACTTAATCTAGACCAGCAGCTCCTAGAACATAGTAGCCTATTTCTCTCTCTAGATAGAGTCAGTCATTACACAAGCAGCTGAAGATAACTGGAATACAGAGGCAGGCTTAGGACTATATAATAGGACTATAACCTTGCATCTTTTTATCTGTCTACAGCCTATTTCAAACCAACCCATTAAAAAACAAACATGTTATTAGTCCTTACTATTTCTAACTGGTAATTTATGAGCATACAGAGTATAACCACAGCCCCAAAATCCAAGCTCCCTCCCACAATTATACTCCAATCTTTCTTCAACGTTATCATCCCAACCTCTCATACCTTTACTACTTTTCTGTGAGAATTTTCCCCCCCTCCTATCCCATCAATTCCCATTTTAAAAAGCCCACACTAACTCCTGTAATAATGCCATTGTTTCTCTTCTGCAACTCCTGCCCACAAACACAGCTCAGTAGAAGCCCATATTCCCAACGGATCCCAGCTACATCCCTCCATCCACAAGGTACAGACCCATCAGTCAGTTGTTTGTAAGCCTCCAGAAGATGCCACCAGGAGTAACAGTCTGGTAGGAGAGAGCTAACCAACTTTGAGGAAGGCTCAATAGCTCTATCCCACTACTACAGATACATATTACTTCACAGACAGAACGCTTTCTCCCTAAGGCAGGAGAAGACAGTGACCTCCAGATGGTGTCAACTGCTTTTCAAAGCACTCCTCAGTCCTGGCTTCCATCTCCCTTACCCCCAGATAACTATTTTTGTGCAGTGGAGACAAACTACCATTACTGAAGCAACAACAGTGCAAATTTGCAGACTGCCAAAAATAAACATGGAACTACACTTGAAAAATACAGCACACCTAGAGCCAGATACAGAAAGCATTCCTGAGCAAGAGAAAAGTCAAGTCTTGATCATTTCTGACTCTAAGAGACATGTAAGAGACTTCATCTGCTCATCATCTGCACAAACTGAAACAGACTGCTGCAATGTTCTGGATATAAAAGGGGAAACGTGAAACACCTCACAGATTATTTACAAAGTGGCACATAATGGTTGAGCATCAGACTTTAAAGTTAGGTCACTGATCAGCACCCACAGCAGATACTCCAGTATTTCTTTCATGGACAGTTCAGACATGAACTAGTTAAACTACTTGTCAAAGATGAGAGGTAATCACTCAGGGTTAAAGCTTAGGATTTAAGTTTCTGGCTCCCAGCCTTGGGCCCAGACTATCAGACTTCTACATATCTTTGGATTACACTTGAAAGAACATTTAGATACAGCAGCTTGACTCTTTTCCTTCTGCCAAGTAATTAAACAAATTTGACTTCATTTGTTCTGAAGTACAAACTCATTCCCATTAAGCAAGTGTCTAGTTTTCAGAAACAGTTTAAACTCACATTTCTTCACTGTTTCCAACTAGAGTTGCCATTCTGCCACATCTTGGAGATCACAACACCAGAAGTGAAAACATGTCCCAAAATAATGAAACCACTGCAGAAAATCTTTGCAATCCTTTTCTATCATTATTCCCAAAGGAAACTTACACTCAGAAAACATGGTAATGCAAAAAAAAAACCAACCAAACAAAAAACCAACCCAACAATATGTCAATGTCTGCTCTCAAGTGTTTTTGTGCACTTAGACTTACTTGCACTGGAACAGTGATGACAAAAAAAAAAAGAGCATTACTTTCTGTATAGGTGCTTCTGATAACCTGATCGCTGAAGCTGTCAAGGACAGTGACTCCGTGTTCTCCACTAGAGGAGTCCTGTCTGATCCTATGTCCTGGCTGTCGATTCTCCAGAGGCTAAATTTAAGGGAGGAAGCTGATTCTTCCCTCCACAGACATCTATTCCTGAAGCAGAGGCAGCACACACCAGAACACCCTTGCCCTTACGCAATGGGCTGCTACATCTCAGAAAAGCAAACTCTGGGCATCAGTTAAAATCAAGGACCCAATCTGAAGCTGACACTCGGATTTCAATCTAGAACCCAGTTTCTGTGCTTCCCTCCAACAGGGCCAGGTGACAGCCTACAGCCAAGGAGAAATGCCATGCATCCCAAGAGGAGAGAGGCTCCATTCTCTCTGCCCCTCACATCCATGTTCCTGGAGGGAGGAAAGCTCTGCTGCAGCAGACCAACACGGGCAGGACCCAGATACAGCAAGCTCACTATCATCCTCTTCCCTCAAACTCTACTAACAGCTTTCCCCCTTCTTTCCCTTCCACCCTCATTAGCTCTAAAGGAAACACTGTCACATCCATCTACCTAACAGTCCTTAGAAAGCCAGGGAGTTAAAAACTGTGTATCAGAGTTCATGTTTCAGACATCAAAGCCACCAAATATTGACTTTGTAACAGACAGCCATTCTAGCCCAAGTATCTAAAGAATTACAGGCTACACACAGCATGCAAAGTTTACTGGGTCAGATTTGACCTCAAACACACTCGAAGCTCAGTTCTGGCATTTTCTGCAAGCCTTTTAAAGTTCCTGCTGCTATTAATCTATCAAAATGTTTTTCTCCTCCACTGGCCTGTTCCATGGGCGGCACTGGGGAGAGACTACTGGCCTTGCAATCCACCAAGGTCTGCAACCCAAGAGCTCGGGTTTGTTTAGCTAACGCTTCTATTGTTTAGTTTAAGCTAGGTTTCCAAAACAAATGTTGCAACATTGTATTACAAATAGGAAGAAAATAGAAAGTGAAACCTCCCATTTCTTGCAGGTTTGTTTTCAGTGAAGTTTCGACATTCCAAAGCCGTTTACTTTTTAAAAGCTGAGCTCTAAAACCATTCAAAAACCCCAAATCCACACCCTACACAAACTGGGGCTGCCCGCAGACCCAGGCAGGATTAGAGCCCACGCTTATTAGCTTGCAGACCACAGCGGTTAGTTAAACAGTCATTTAAGTTTCAGACAGCAAGAATTTCTTTAGCTTTCACCATGGTGCCTGCCAAAAGAAACCAGACAGAAAAGCAGGGAGGGAAAAGGGTCCTCAGACTACACTCAGAGCCACTGTCAGCTTGTCCCTGGGCATTCTGGAGGAGGACCATAAGCATGCAAAGCTGCTGTTTCAGTTCTTCAAGAACCACACAAGGCTCTGCTTCATTAAAGTGAGCCTTAAAGCCAGAAATATAACTAATAAAAGGAAAAATGAGACTGGCTTGGTATGTTATTAACCCTTCCAACAGTTTCACTGGGAGACACCATGGAGCTTAACAAGAATTTGAAGGATCACAAGGAAACTAAACGTGCACATTGATTCAACAGCTGGCTTCCAACAGCTTCCAGAAGGAATAGAAGGGGACTTCAGCTCAACAAACTCACTATACCCAAATGTAATACCAAGCTCAGACCTCTCTCCAGGACACAGGCCTTTACACTTCAGTATGTCCTGCAGACATCAAGGCTCTGGGGTTTGCACCATAAGACTCATCCGCAGTCAGCTACAGCTGACAAATGAACCATCTCTTTGCTCTCTGGGTCACAAGAGCAGAAAGATACCTTTTCCACAAAATCTACACCAGACACTCCTACCATTTTTTGGAAGCCATGCTGAAAGTGAAGCTAGTTAATGCACTTAGAGGGAAGCTTCCCTGAACTCCCACCCACTACAGCTCCAGCAGCACACAGCACAGCTGCTAACCTGTCAGGAAGCATAAGGACAGCAACTCATCCTCCCAAACAGGAGCACAACACACCAGAACAGCTAAGAGATTGAAGGGCAGACTACTTGACAACTTCTGCATTTCTAGATCCCTGCAAAAACCACTTTACCACACATATATAAAGCTTATTATTATCGCATGCATGTTGATACATTTATTTTAATGAAAAATTGTTTGCAAGCACGTGCCACACAACCACAACTACTTGAGTGTTTGTACTTAATAAAGGATTTAGTTTAGCACATTATTAATGAAGATTGAAAACTATAAAGTTTATTGGGGGGAAATTATACTATATTTATCTGCACTTTTGAGTCCAAGCTGTAAAATTTTCTTCCTGAAGTATTTAAATTCAAGCTGTAAAAAAATTGTTACAGCTTCTTTGTTTCCAAAAGCCATTTTTGAGCTTGTAAACGACAGGAGCCTTTGAAAGAGCATCATATGCCACATGTTGCACCTAATAAATAAAACCAAGTCACTTATGTTTGTGATAACACATATGTGTTATCATAAACATAAGTGTGTTATCAGTTGCTGGTTTTTTTTGGCCTTTGGAAGTTAATTTGAACCACACATCAAATGGGGAAAAAATGGCAATGGTAGTTACCACTTTCCCAAGTACAACATTAATCTTACTTGTAAGTCAAAGCATTCAAAACACATAAGAAAACCCTGAAAAATTACACAAGGGACAAGGCCACCAGCTTGCAAAAGATGAAATTTTAAACACAATCTTACAGGCTGTTGTGCAAACAGACCTTTATGGCCAAAGAAATTTAGAAGTCAGTGGGACTTCCCTCAAAAGAGATCAAAGCAGAAATTTTGCTCTCTAGCACAGCGACTGAGCAGCACAGAGAAAGTATGTTTCCTCTAATGATCCCCATCCAAGTACAGGAAAATAACGAGGACATTTTTTGCAGTCACGATCAGAGGCAGCCATCTTAGTGGGAGATGACATTTGTCATTGCCAGCTTAAAAAAGTTCCAGGCAATTTCCAGTAGTATTTCAAGCACACACCCCCTCTTCACTTAATAAGTCAGCATGCACAAATAGTCAGATTTCTTCCTCTCCTGGTTAACAGAAGCAGGAAAGACTGGGGCATTTACTTGATCTGTATCTAGTTCTCAGATCTTCAAAGAACACAAACATGATTAATTAATTCTCACACCACCTCCCTGTGGAATGCGAGTATCACATTCCCCATTTTGCAGATTAGGAAGAGACACAAGTCCAAAGCTGAGTGACAGGAAAAAACTTCACAATCTTGGAAAACAATTCCAGCAAAATATTTAAGAAGCCTGAATTCAGCTCTTGAAAGCAGACTGCACAGTACTCTCAAACCACATTTTAGTCCTGAATCTGGGTATAAGCACACATAAAACGCCTTCTTGCTTTGCTCAAACTGCATACAGCAACACTGAGCTATTTTAGTGAGATTGCATTCACATCTCCCTACGTAGGGAGTAGCTAAAAAGTCAAAATACATTCAGTAAAAGAAACACTGCTCTTACCTTCTGCTACATCATCATCTACAGCGCCTTTCACCTGAGAAAAACACCACTGAATGTCATTTCCTCCTCCAGCTCCTAAAAAATAAGAAAAAACCCACAATCAAAACCATGAGACACCCCCCCAAAGCAACACAAAGAGCACACAATAGTCACCAGTGAACATTTCAAACACGGTACACGCCTACTTCCCCAGCAATGCTGTCGCCACAATTACAAATTGCCCCTCCCCACCTTTTTCCTTTACAGATATTGTTTTTGTCATTAGCGGCTTGCCAGCGTTCAGTGCAGCACTGGGCAAAACAGGAGCAAGAATAAGCTTTGACAGGGACAAAAACCCCAATTGCCAAAATCCTGCTGGATTAAGTGACAGTGCCAGCACTAACTTTAACAGCGCCTTGAACACGAGAGCGCACAAACATCTCATTTCACACGAAGCTTCTTCCTACTTTAGAAATCAGAAGCTTCTACAAACAGACACAAATCAAACAGCAACTGTCAGAAAAAGCTGAACATTTTTAGGAAACCTCAAACAATATAAACAATTACATTATGAACCAAGCATGCAATTCATTTTACCAAAAACACCCAACTGAACCTACATACTAAAAGGCTAAAGAAAAAAAAAAATGTTACCACAGATTTAGTCTCCTCTCAGAAGCAACAAAAGCAATTATCAGCCTTTAAAGAAAGCAGCAAATCCCGAGCAGAAAAGCAAACAAGCAATCTGATGTTAACAAGTTCTACTACCATAGAAAACGGATCGAAGGGAAAACTTGAGGAACATTACTGCCTCGGCGGAAGGCAGTGATTCATTTGAACCCTGCCACCAAAACACACTGAAAAAAATCACCACCCATTTCTTTTGCATTTCATTCTGAGCAAATCACTGCAGGGCTGAGTCCATACAGGAAGAGACTGAAATGGGCTTGCCTTTTTTTTTTTTTTCCTGTTTGGTTTGTTTTGTCAAAAGCCACTGTCAAAATGGAACTTTTCCTCAACACAATTCAAAGGGGCTGAGCAACAGATGGCATTTGCACATTAATCCAGAGGTCTGGTATGGTTTGGGGGATAACAAAGAGTACAGAAGGGGTGACTTCTCTCTCATGCACTAAGTTAAGGGGGGCACAAAGCCAAAGGCAAGCAGAAGCCTTGCAATAAGCGTTCCAAAAAAAGACCAAGTGTCTCGGAACGGTAAGAAAAGGGCTGGAATAGATTCGGCTTCATGTTTTCTTTCCTTGCCTGGATTTCTTTTCTGACTGACTACAAACATCCAAGCTACAGAACCTGACAAGGTGAAGTATAAGCAATCACCTAAGCAAGAGATGTCAAGATGCTTTTGCAGATACACTAGAAGGATTTGCAACACGCATCTCTACCCTTCCCCAAAACCAATACAACTCATTTTCTTCCCTCCCTCCAACCTCTTCATTTCTCATTTAGCAGCTGGCATCACAGAGGCATTTAGCAGGCACAGCTTGTGAGGCAAAAGAAATAAAAATCAAAACCACTCCTCTTCATATTTCAAGCTAAAATTCTATTTTTCATACAATTTACTTGAACCAAGTTGGCACTTTCCAACACCCTCCCCCCCCGGTAAAACAAAAAGGGAAGGGTGGAGCATGGGCATATGGTGTAGGGGGAGAAAAGGAAAGCACAAACCTAATACAGCCTCTCACACTCGCTCCTCCAAACGCAAAAGCGCTGCAAAGACAATTCCCTCGCAGAGGAGGGGGATGAATATACTTCCAAATTTAGAAGTCGCAAGGAAAAGTAAGGAGGAAGAGACACCTCACCGCACACACGCTTCCAGCCTACCGACAGCACTTCGGGATGCAAAATGGGGAGCAGGCACAGGAAGGGATGAGAAAACACAGCAAGACCTGTGCTCTTGGATTACACCCTGCGCCCGATTTTACTCTTGAGAGCTGCACCCTGCAGAAGGGTGCGATTGTACTCCCGACACCAGCACGTCCGCACCCGGCGCCTCCCCGCGCACGGCCAACTCCACCTGAGCCACAGTCGCACCGCGCACACCGGGGGGGAAGGAGCGAGGCAAAGGCCCACCCTGCCTGCAACCCCCTCAACTTCCAAATACGCCGCTTTCCCCCTCAGAAGCCGCTTCCTTCGGGCCTTTTGCCGTTTATTGCCCCGCTCCCGATGAGGGAGGGAGGGAAACACGATCGCT